>JAFLJL010017980.1:0-12500 GCA_018398815.1 Conus ventricosus
ATCGATATATGAATTAAAAACAAGATGAGAACAATGAAGAAGAGGGCGTGGCCTACGACTCAGCGGATGTCTGACCTACGCATTAACCCATCGCGTTGGTCAGACCTTGAGTGCCTACCTCTTTTTTTTTTTTGGTGACGTACACGTTGTGTATGATGTGGAGCAGGCCCATGTGTGCGGGGATGTGTGGTGGGTGTGGGTGTGTGTGGGTGTGTGCGTGGTGCGTGCGTGCGTCGTGGTGCGTGTGGTGTGTGTGTGTGTGTGTGTGTGTGTGTGGTGGGTTTAGTGGTGGTGGTCGTGCTGTGTGTGTGTGTGTGTTGTGTGTGTGTGTGTGGTGTGTGGTGTGTGTGTGGTGGGCGCGTGTGGTTGTGTGTGTGTGGTGGTTGGTGGCGTGTTGTGTGTGTGTGTGTTGTGTGTGTGTGTGTGTGTGTGTGTGTGTGTGTGCGTGCGGCAGGCAGGTGCGTCGCGTTTGTTGTGTGTGTATTGTGTGTGGTGTTGTGTGTGTGTGTGTTGGTGTGTGTGTGTGTGTGTGTGTGTTGTGTTGTGTGTTGTGCGCGTGCTGCGTGGTGCGTGCGTGGTGCGTGGAGTGTGTGTGTGTGGTGTGTGTGTGTGTGTGTGTGTGTGTGTGTGTGTTGTGTGTGTGTGCAAAAGTGCGTGTGCATATGTGTGTGTGGTGTGTGTGTGTGTGTGTGTGTGTGTGTGTGTGTGTGTGTGTGTGTGTTGTGATGTGTTATGTGTGTGTGAGCAAACGCATCTACATGTAGGCTATATGTGTACATATATGTTTGATGTGTGTGTCTTTGTATGTGGGCGTGTGCACATGTGCGTGTGTGCATTTGTGCGCTTATGTGTATGCGTGTGTGTCGAGTGTGTGTCTGGGCCATGCATATATGTTGTGTGGTAGAGCGACGAATGTACGCACACCGTATCGTATATGTGGTGTGGTGTGTGTGTATGCGCTTGTAGTCGCTATATTTGTGTGTAGTGTGTTGTGTGTGTGTGTGTGTGTGTGTGTGTTGTGTGGTGTGTTATAGTGTGTGTGTGTGTGTGTGTGGTGTGTGTGTGTGTGTGTGTGTTGTGTGGGTGTGTGTGGTGTGTGGTGCGTGCGTGCGTGTGTGTGTGTGTGTGGTGTGTGTGTGTGTGTGGTGCGGCGTGCGTGGCGTGTCGTGCGTGCGGGCGTGCGTGCGTGTTGTGGGTGTGTGGTGTGGTGTGGTGTGTGTGTGGGTGTGGGTGTGGGTGTTCTTGTGTTGTAACTCGTTCGTGAATGTTCAGAAGATGACTTAGGAACCAAACAAGACCTCCAATTACAGCATACATACCATAACACATAACAATAGAGAACAAAGCTTCCCCCCCCCCACCCCACCCCCCCACTCAAACAGATCCCATGCGGTTTTGTATCTCTTGTGAGAACAGTAAGTCCTGTCCTGTCCTGAAGGGACGTGGTGTCTTATCTCCTTGTGAGAAAAGTAGTCATGTCCTGTCCTGAAGGGATGTGGTCTGTATCCTCTGTGAGAACAGCAGTCCTGTCCTGTCCTGAAGGTCCTTAGTGTCTGTATCTCCCTTGTATGGAACAGCATACTGTGCGGCATATGTTGAGCCGACCTGGGGGATGGCAACTCCATGACCTAAAGGCGTGAAGGAATGCACCTTGCTGGGTTATTGTTGGAATATGCACAATCACTTAGGATTCCTTGGTGCCTCGTACATGTTGTTACATGGAAGTTCTTTTTGGGTCCATACTATTTGTCTGCTACAACGGTCTTTTGTTTGTCAGAGGACGGGGGTAGTAGGGGTTCAGGTGAGACTGTGTATCTGGCTTAGAGGTCCGTGACAGACATAGTTGACTTTATCAGATCTAAATATTATAATGCTGATCATACATACATACATACTTGCATACATACATACATACATACATACATACATACATACATACATACATACATACATACATCACAAAATTCATACATCCATCCATCCATACATACATAACAACATACTACATACATACATACATACATGCTATACATACTACACACATACAGACAACATCAGACAAGCTACATAAATACTCACAGAACCAAACAAACGATGTATAAACAATCATTAATTCATAAATTAAAGCAGCAGAATACCAATGATTGGTGACGAGGTGAGCAACCTCCAAGCATGTTTAGGTGGGCTGTAACTGTTTGACACTGACAAACATGGCCACGTTGTAATGATCACGGAAGTCGTTGACGTGGGAATCACGATCCAGATCTCATTGCCCTCAGCGACCATTGACGGGAAATGGATAATGTTCAGGCTCACACACCCTTGTCCACCTGACTCTGTCCATTGGACCAGTCTGTCGACGTATCTTGTGTTTGAGGCTAACTATCATATTTCTCGTAGATCATGACAGAGTTGGAACACGTGCAAGTCTGATGAAGGAAATGAAACGTGCATCCGTCCCTGGCTATGACCCGTGGGGTGGATAGCCGATCTTGTCTTGACTTTGCCTTTCAAGGAAACAACCAGCGTGCAATTCAGAGATCCATTTTGCAAAACATCTGCTGAGTTGATCTGGGATGCATAGAACTGTATGGTGGCATTAAGTACACTGAATTCATCGGTTGTTTTTCGGAGACCATGCAGGCAAGAATGTCCGATGTCTGCACAGTCACATTTTGCTGTAGAATACTGCTTTTCACTGTTGGTTTGGAATGTTTGTCATTATCTTGTGGACTCCACAATGATTTTTCTCGGGTGTCTTTGGTGATTTGGGGAAGGTGTTATCCTATGCGCTTCTGGCGTGTCTTGTGGGTGCTGTTCCTGAGGCATCATAGCTGTTTCCTGGCGGTCTTTTGAGGCCTTGAGGGCAGATGTGGGCCACTGTTCTGGTTTGTGTGGCCACTGTCACTCAGATGGAAAGTGCTATGGCTGTTTTGATACTACCCATGAACACTGAACAGCCGGAAAAATGACGTGATATCTTAATCAGTGTTTCAGTGACAGGGCAAAACGGTGATTTAAACGCGCTTTGTTCTGATTAAAATATGTACGCAAAACAAAAATCAAAACAATGCAAATCATCTTGGCTTGCGGATGTGAACTCTCTGCCAAACTGCTCTCGAGGCTAGAGAGGAAGAGAGAGAGAGAGAGAGAGAAGAGAGAGAGAGAGAGAGAGAGAGAGAGAGTGAGAGAGAGAGAAGAGAGAGAGATGAGAGAATAGAGAGAGAGAGGAAGAGAGACTCACGTAGGTCATTTTACAGGATGTAATTATGTGAGTGTGTCCTTAAGCCTGGTTTCTGACGATTCAGAGTCAACATCGTTTATATGATCATCATTCAGTTTATTTGACGAACGTGACACTGACATTGAAGAAAACATTACTGTTCCACCAAATGAAAAGGACAAGACAAATTGCAAAACTAACACGACGCGTACAATTGCTTGGTCATGTTCAGGAGAGACAAACACATGTACGTGAATGCATCAACGTTGTGTCTACGTGATCAGGGTCTGACCTTATAAAAACCTTTGATATGTCTGGACCAGTGCACAGGGCCAGACCGAACATTGTGTAATGTTTGGTGGTAGGGTGCAGTGTTTTCCGTCACGAATTCCAGTCCTTTGCCATTTGAGTAAGAGTAAAGGTTAATTTCAAGGATCATCTGCTCAAACGTGCTAGTAGGCGGGGCGGGGGACTTTCCCTTGACTTTTACAGAAAACTGTTACCCATCAACCACGTGATGTCCCCCAAGTTCTTTACGGGGCCGTCCGAAGGTCAACAAGAAAGACTCGTCCCACCCCTCTTCTCCACCCATAGTTGCTCCAGAGGTTCCCTATGTATGAGACGCGATATTTGTGCAGACATCGCTGTCTCCTTTGGTTGGTTCGACAGAACTCCACATCATCAACAGCGCAGACGTGTTCAGAACCTGGCAGACTGACACCCTTTCTCCTGACGAGTGCCTGGGTATCATATGATATTTCGGCATTGTTCAACAATCGTCCCCATCAAAGAAAGCATAATAAGGGTTGAATAAGCATATAGCAATCCACATATTGCTCAAGCAAGAACTCCAGGCTACGACAGACTCTGCCCAGAGTACTACGCTTTCCGTGGACAGCATCTGTGAACTCCTGGATTGCTGTCTCAACACCACTTACTTCATGTTCCAAGGTACTTTCTACTCAGCAGACCGCAAAGGAGCAGCCATGGGCTCTCACAGTCCAGCCCCTTTGTAGCCAATCCCTTCATGGAGACTTTGAGAGAAGGCCCTGGGTCTTACCATTCTCCACCATGCTATTGGGCCGCTACTGGACGGACACTAGGCTATGACCAACCTCAAGAGGGAGCTGGTTGAAGACTTCCCTAACCATTTGAACAGTCCCATTCAACGCCTTGCTATCAAATTCACTCATGAGGTGAGGAGAACAACTAGATTACCATGCTAGACACACTCATTACACGGACAGAGGACAGCCTCTCCTTCAGTGGTGTACCGCAAACTACCACACCGACTAGTACCTACAGTTCGAAAGCCACCAGCCACTGAACACAAACTCGGAGTGATACGCTCCGCTCACGCATCGGGCCAACACCAATCGGCTCTACTCAGGATGCCAAAGAACCAGGAGAATGGAACACCCAAAACTGGTTCTCACCATAGCAGGCTATGGAGAAGTGGTGTGGAACATCCCAGCTAGCAAGAAGATCTCACTGCAATCCTACCACCAAACAGCCAAACCAGCGTAAAAGACATGTCACCATCCCCTTTGTTCGCGTGGGACTGTAGCCTGAGCAGGAAGATCAATAAACCGGCGGTCTCCGTACATCCCAAACCTATCAACACAACCGCAGCCAGCTGGTCGCCCCCAAGACAAAAAACTGACAAACTGGACACGTCCTGGAGTGATCTACCAAATAGACTGTCGTGACTGTGAAGAGAACGATGTTGGGAAAATGAGAGAACCTTCGAAAACGCCTTGACAGAACACAAAAGGAATCATCACCATTAGGCGCCCACCTACATGCCCAGCAACATCAGTTCGATTATGACATCAGCGTTCTCGACCGTGACAATAGATGGTTCAGCGTTGGTGAAGGAGGCTATACATACTGCGCCAACAACCCCACGACTCAACCGTGACCGGGCAGACACACCTTGCCATCGTGTACAACCCCTCATTGTACAGTCAGATGACCCAGGGTTCCGACCCGTGATCGTGTGCACTGAACGCCAGTTCACCCATAGCCACACCAACCGGCTGAATAAGACAGACAGAGTCTGTCAAAAGCTCCAAGTAAGTGTATTCCTAGCTGAGTGATCTTGTATATCCAGTAGTACGTTATAAATTTGTGTCATTTAAAACTGTCGCTGACCGTGGTCTTGGGAAGCCTGTCGAGTTTCCGACTTTCCTTTGACTGATCGGGACAGAAGGTCAGTCCTGTCACTACCTGCTTACAGCGAATAAAAAGTCACAAACTCTTTTGAGACCCTACTTCCTGTAGATCTCTCAGTTGAGTAAAGAAGAACTGATTTTCTTGCAGATTGAGTTGTCACCCTGTAAGGGACGTACATTGGATGTAGCAGATGCAGTATTTCATACTGACACGGTCACAGCTACCTACTGTCTCTGATAGAATAATGTGCCATTTATACAGGTCAGATATACAGTATATAGGTAGGTAGGTAGGAGGTAGGTAGTAGGTAGGTAGGTATGAAGATAGATAGATAGATAGATAGATAGATAGATTAGATAGATAGATAGGAAGATAATTAGATGGATACCTAAGGTAGGTGTGAGGCAGAGAGGGAGAGAGAGAATACATAAGTGTGTTGGTTGGGTGTATGTGGTGTGTGTGTGTGTGTGTGTGGGGTGTGGGTGTGGTGTGTGTGTGTGGTTGTGTGGGTGTGTGTGTGGTTGTGTGTGTTGTGTGGCATGCTTGCTTTTCCCCATAAGCGCACCACGTCTACAAATCGTACATGCATTTTACCAGTGACATGTAACAGCCTGTGTTTATTTGGGAAATCCCGGCTGATGTAGACATTGTTCCGTTTAGTTTCCATATTCACAATTACATGCAATATTGTCGAGCTTTCAGACCAGATGAATTATAGGTATATTTCAGCTGTACTTCAGCTCTGAGGTTCTATTCATTGAATCAGTCTGTCCATCCCTGGTAGATAGATGTGATAGATAGATAGATAGATAGATAAATAATAGATAGATAGATAGTTAGATAGATAACAGATAGATATGTTTTTGTTGTGTGTGGTAGTGTGAAGAGAGAGGAGAGGAGAGAGAGAGAGAGAGAGAGAGAGAGAGAGAGTGAGAGAGAGAGAGAGAGAGTGAGATGGCTGTTTGGTTAGTTTTCATTAATTTTTCATTCAGCTCTGATTGTTCGATCCATTTTGATAATCTGTCCTCCCTGGCCTGGACGCCGTTTTCTCCATCAGCAGAGTCCAGCGTGTACAGAAAGGGACTGACGGCTGAGTTGAAAGGGCAGCACGATAAGTGCAATAGCAACACGTTACCTCTCAGACACAGGCACGCCCGAGAGGCCAGGAGACCCAGTCAGAACAATGGGGAACCTGCACAGATGTCGACATTGGCGATGGTGATCAGTCGCGGGCAATGTCAGTGTCCTGGGATTTTGTGAACGTGTGGGCCACTGATATTGTGACTGGTTGGCACAGAGTAAAATTTGAGGGTTTGCCCAAAGACAATAATGACGAACAGGATGAGTTTAGCACAATCATAACAGCAAAGGCGTACAGATGACCAGTGTACTGTGTTCCAGTTATTGGCAGAGGGATGCTGATGCCTGCCTGTACTGTAGAACTCCCAGTGAGCATGAACGTGGAAAGAAGGGTCACAGCTCCAGCAAGATCCCATTCCCCAGCATGCACTACTGGCCAGTTTGCCTGCCTAGTGCTGCCTGAGTTCAGTAGTGGAGATGAGAACGCACGGACCAAACGCGGTCCAGGGTGATGTGACAGATGATAGCAGCAGACACCTTCAAAGAAAGCAGGGAACAGAAAGCCTGCAGCTTGACACACAGGACTGTGGTCTCATGACACGTCCTTCCCACACATAGATGTTCTGATACATCCTGTCAGCCATTCCTATCACTGCAGGTACAGCCCCATTCAAAAGTCCGGACACACACAGGTGAACTATCAGCACTCTGAAGCCGAGGATCCTCCATGTTTGAGGGTCATCACGCGAAAACCCCGCGCTGACCAGGTTGCCCAGTATGGCCATGAGGAAAACACACCAAGCACTTCCGCGGGAACCATGGACCTCAACAGGTCGAGCACTTGATGACAGTTCATTGACAGGGGCATGGCAGTTGTTGAGGTCAAAGCTTCTCATAATCCTGGCACTGCACACCATCATGCATTGTCAGCATGCCCACTCTGAGCTCAGACAGATCCTTGAGAACGTCCTGTCTGAATGTCATCAGAACACAGCCTGTCCAGTCCAATGTCTGGAGCTTGGGCATTAACTGCATGCTTTGTTCTGTATATGACGTTGCCACAGCCTGACACATTCAGCCACGTGTGGCATTAGGAAACGTATTCCCCTATCCTGTCATTAATTGTCGGAAGATTGATTCCAGACAAGGTAAATCTGGATCTGTCGAAATACGAAATGCCCTGAGGGTCAGCCAGACAGGACTGGGAAAGATCTTCATGCAGAAGATGGAAAGAGGATGTTGGAAAGAAACAGGCCTTCAATTAAGCATGCCTGAATAATGTTGGTGAAAACAATTGTGTCGCTGAATCCAGGTGACCATGTTCATGGAGGAGGTGTTTCCTGTAACACAGACACCCTGGCAGTTGGCCAGGCGGAGAATGACCAGCACAGTTGGATTGACACCGGTTCATCGTCATCCCACTGTCACGAGCATTCAGGTATTTCAGGTCGAAACTGCCACAGAGAACCAATGAGGCAGGAGAAAGCCATGCCATGGCAGGTGCACTCTGTAGGACAGTGCAGGTCACAGGAGCAGTTCGTCATCAGACTGTGGGCAAGTGGTACATGCCGTCACACATTGGAGGATGACAGACAGATGTAGAGCCACGACAGCGGTAATATCCTGGACACTGGGTATGTGCTTCACTCCCCTCCTTCACCTGCCACTCTGGGCAGTCATACACACCGTTACACCTGGTGAACTCTGGACACAGTATCCCCTTGGGGCACTGGTAGTGAGTCTCGGACATGGTAGAGGCCCTGGGACACCATGGTGTCTCTTTCAGTGGAATGACAGGGTGCCAGTGTTTGTGAAATCACCACTGCTGAGGCGCAGGTGGGGAACGAGGCTTCGTATTTGTTCTGTAAAATTTAAAGCACAGTTGTTCTTCGTCTTCTCCACTCACTACAGTCCTTCTGGTCATCACACTGTCCCACAGCAACTGTACACTGTTTTTGACACATAATGCATGCTGCACTTATCAGGATGCGCACGCACGTGCGATGCGCGCGCGCGCTACACACACAGCACACACACACACTCACACACACACACACACACACACACACACACACACACACGCACACGCAACACACACCACACACACAAACCAAACATGGCACACGCACACGCACACACACACACACGCACGCACAAGATGGCGGAAACGACTAACACCTTGTTGCCAGCATCTCTTTAATCAGCTGGAGATTGTGCTTGAATATCATGGTGCGGCTTAGATCCATAGGTTAGGGGTCGCGTAAACTCCGTGTCATCTACAAATAGTTGACCTGGTGGCCGAAAAAAGTCAACAAAACCAAGCTTAAGAAACAATTTTTGAGCGAGCGCTGCTTGAAAGTGTGCTAACTGCCGAAGAGGACCTCATCAACAGCATGAAAGGTGAAACACTCACCAATAAGTCAGGCCCTGGCATGGTGAGTGACTTTAATCATTGACAGTGTAACTCCGTAAAGCTTGTGGACAGAATACGCGCTCGAAATAACCATCACTGAGCAAAAAGAAGCGACGAAAAACTGAGGCAGGGCCCGTTCGATAACAGCTTTGTCAAAAGTGAAACCCAGACGACGTAACACCTACCTCTGATATCGCTCCTATGCGACGCCGTCCATGGTAGTCCCGCCGGTCCCTACATCCCAAGAGTGACAACTGAATTGTCTATAGGGCCGGTTGGACTACGAAAGAAAAGATAAAAAACAAAACAAAACAAAAGAAATAGCCAAAAGAAACATACTGAAAACGACCGTCACTACCATTTACGGTTGATAAAGTGACTCCGAATAGAACGCCGAAGTTTAACCCCCACATCAATCGCCAAAAAAATATGGGCGTTCCCTCCAGATACTCCCCGAGGTGTCGTATTCTTCATCGACTCTACGATGAACCGAGTCATCCTACACCGCCTGGAATGGCTTATGACTACAAGGTGGCCTGCAAGGAATGCCTTTCAATTCACCCAACCATTGTCTACATCACGAAGGGTGCGAAGAAGCAAAGTCAATCGCTGCATCCTGCTCCAGATTGTGGTTCCGGCTGCACAGGATTCAACGACCTTAACGGGGAAAGACGCCGCTGTGTGCAGAATAGACATGGCTTTTCTGCGTGAAAATTCTGTCTGCAATCTTTCCCTCAGTCCACGTTGTGTGCAGCAAGTCAATCCCTGTCAATTCACTACATCTTGAAGCAAAACGAGTGATAAATAATGCCACACCTACTCTGTATTAATTGGAAAAAATACCAAAAATGTTTCCTCATGTGGGTTACGAAAACATCCAGAAGTCGTATCACCTTCAAGATGATCTCCATCCAAATGGCGAAAGGAGCACGGGCTACTGGCAAGAAACCTAGCCGTCATCTATCAAATCGCCCTTCTTGGAGCGACACACGACGCTGACAGGAGAGTTGGAAGATTCATCGGCAGACCCGGGCATTCAACTGCAGTCCTGCGTTCCAGACCCCACGGATCCCTTACCACCGCCAGGAATGTATCGTCTACCTCCCCCCGCGGCATTCGCCACAGACCATTAGGCTTCGTCGAAGAAAATACCCTTAGTCCTGACTAGAGATCAGTTTTTCTTTGTTCACAATACCCAGTGACTTCTTAAATTTATAGACAACTATGAAGAAACAAGTATATAACCAATTTAAAATATTACATTGAATGCTAGATCATCTCTGCAAATTTTTTCTTGCCCTTTGAAAATTACGTACAACAGGGAAATTTATATATTACGCTCAATCGCTAAATGTTGAAATAACCAAAGCTTCCAAATTTTAAGTAAATTTCTACTATCCACCAATAACTAACGTAAAATTTCATATGAAAATGGGGGGGTGCAGTGTGCTATTTAAGTGAATGTATTTACAATTTTCACACAAGTTTTACTATGCCCAGGACTACAAGATTCTGAAGACTGTTTTTCGGTAGGGCTAGCGATAAAAGTTAATGACACCTTCAGTTTATAATGGGTCATTTTTTCAGTGTATTATCCCTACGGCCCCAAAGATATAATACACTGGCGAAATCACGATTTCACTTCTTAAAAATGGATCATTCTTGGTGATTTTAATGCTCATGCTCCTTTTTGAGATACAGAAATGTTCGAAATTGCTTCCTAACAGATTTCTAGAAATTATTGTTGATTCCAAAGTCTCATCTTGTTAAATGAGGTCGAGTTACTCGAATCCCAGATGTATCAACACACAAACCAGCTGCTATAGACGTTCTCGTATCTCCAAACTAGCAGATTGATTGCGATTGGTCCCACTGGAGAGACTGCCTTGGAAGTGATCACCTTCCAAACACAAAGAAATTTGAATGGATGAAATTTAGCACGACAATCAGATGTTAAGACAAAATCCCTACCATTATAATTATAAATAGCCAATTGGGAAGTTTTTTGCAAATAGTCCTGATGACATATGATACAAACGTCGGTTAAGATGACAACATTGACGCTTTTTTATTCAAATTTTGCCAAAATATTGATTCAAAGCTGCTGATAGTGCGATTCCAAGGAGTAGATAATTAGAAACGTGGGTAAATTTTCGGTAACGTGTGGTGGGACGGAAGAATGCCGATTAGCTGTAATATCAAAACGTCAGGCTTTAAAGTGATCCGAAATAAGACTGGACAAAAAATTTTCAGACTATGAAACAGGAAAAAAACAACTGTAATAAAATAGTTGCGTCGAGCAAAAATGACATACTGGGAGGAATTTTGTAAGAAGGAAATAACAGAACAAAAGACATTTTTATAGTGTGGAAAAAAGTAAAAAAATGAAAAATGGTCACGAAAAAAAAAACAACTTAACCAATTAAGCTAGAAAAAGGAATTTCCTACCTCTTATATAAAGCTGAGGCTACTTGTTGATTTCTTTTCTCAGAAAGTTTTTTGTCTTCATACTACAGGCAAATATGGAGGCAATTAGATTGAAAGAGGTACAAGAAAGAGGGTCTATTGGGATCCTGATCCAGTTTCAGATGCATTTTTTGGAATTCTCCTATCCATCTTCAGAATTGTCAGAATAGCTTTATCATCATCTCATCTCATGAACTCTCAGTTTGGTCTAGATGGCATTTTATTATCAGATGCTATGCATCTCCGTTCTTCCTGCAACATGTACTACTCTCGTTGTTCCAAATTGTTTGGAAGAAGGCGCTCTCCCTAAAAGTTGGAAGAGTTCGTGGTCATACCAGTTCTGAAAGAAGGCAAGATAAATACTTCTGTAAGCGTTAAGACCAATCTCTTGTCTTCCTCATGTCGGAAGCTTCTGGAAAAATGGGTATTTGAACCGTCGATGTACTATTGTGAAAAGAACTATTTGCTTCCAGTCCAGCAGGCTGGTTTTTAGAAAGGGTCGATGTCACTACAAGACCCCATCTTGTAAAAACTTACAAATCAAATAAAAGAACAGTTTTTTTGCCCACGAGAAAAAAGAACGAATGCTACAATTTTTTTATGTTTAAAAAAGCCTACGACAGTGGTTTGGCATGCTCGGTGTGCTTTACAATAATAAAAGTTTGGTATTTCAGGCAACATATTCTTACATAAAAACGTTTCTAATGGACAGACCTAAATGTGCAAGAATTGGCAAGATGTATTCTCCTTCAGGAACATTAATAGGGTATGGCCCCAAGGATCAATTAATGCCCCAATTCTTGTTTTCAATTCTCCTTTATGAACTTCCGTCTGCGTTGTCCCTCAAATATCCAATAGTTCAGTATCTGATAACATCCGCAATATGGATCATACTAGTTTTTAAGAAAACATACAAAGAAGAGGTCAATTAATCATGTGCAGAAGTCATTATCAATATGAATTGGTCATTTTATCGGCATATATAAAAGAAAAATGGGGCTAAGTATTATCATGTGAAAAAAAACAGTTAATGTTGTTGTACTATGGAGGATAATACCGCCTGTACTCCCCATCCTTGAATATAAGATGCACTTTGTTGCAAAATCAGAAATCAGGTCCTTTTTTTGAGGAGTTTCTTTAACA
>JAFLJL010017980.1:17500-41574 GCA_018398815.1 Conus ventricosus
TGCAGTGCACCACACATATTCTTGTAAGATTTTTGCCAAATCTGTTCCATGCAGTAGGGTAAAAAATAGGCAACCGTTTTGTCCATCCACATCAGTGTCTTTTGGTAGCTGTAACATACATATAACACAATTTATGAAGCTTGTTTCGAACATGTTTAGTGTAGATGGCATATACCAGTTTTACCATAATTATAAAATAAATGGGATTTGTCTGCTCACTCAAATCAGGAACTGAACGTCTTTATTGCGCGCGCATTGCACTCGCGCGTATCTATGTCATTCTTGATGCTAACGAACGCGCAGTGTGCGCACGGCGGCATGAGCGCGTTGTGTTGTGTGGTGTGTGTTGTGTGTGTGTGTTGTGTGGGTGTGTGTGTGTGTGTGTGTCAGCGAGAGGCCTGTGTGTATATATACCCATACAAAATGTGTTTAGCAAAGTGACCTCAATGGACGTGTTTCCACTTTTCCTGATTAATTGAGAAGTTAAGTTGTCATTTAGCCGCATTGACGCAGGGCTAAAACACTTTCTACTTCTTCTTCTTCTTCTCTTCTTCTTCTTCTTTCTGTCTGTTTTTCTTTCTTTCTCTCTCTCTCTCTCTCTCTCTCTCTCTCTCTCTCCTCTCTCTCTCTCTCTCTCTATTTCGCTCTGTCATTTCTTTCTTTTCTTTGTTTGTTTGTTTGTTTGTTTTGTTTGTTTCTTTCTTTCTTTCGTTTTCTTTTCTTTCGGTCTTTCTTTCTTATCAGTGCCATCATACTTGTACACAAACCCCAGGAAAGGTCAAAGGTTCCTCATCAGTCTTTGCAGATCCTCAAAGTTGGTAGCATCGGCTTTGTCTCCAGTTACAGTCCCGGAAATCAAAACAACAGTCACAGAGCCGTGTGCTGTGGTCTGGTTTGGTTCTCACGGAGCAGAGGAAAGGTATTTCCAGAAGAGCAAGATAAGTTTTTGATAACTTTTAGTCAAAAAAAAAAAAGAGAAACGTAACAAACAACTGCTAGTCACCGCAGTAGTAGAAACGTTGGCAAAAGATCTGATTAGTGTCTAGAACGCCTCGGAATTATTACAAAAATCAGAAAGAACCCAAACTGTTAAAGCCAACAGACATGGATAAAACTTCTGGACAAGGGCTGTTCAAACAAAATGTACATGCAGATCAACGTGTAACAGGAAAGTCCAGCGAACATTTATAAAATAAATCATGATTCTCCACTTCTCACCTAGATTTCCCCATCACACTGAAAGAATACTCAATGCCTCAAACACATGGCCGGGTATTGATGAATTACAAGGGAGGATTCACTACATTCAGTCTCCTGCTAACTGTTTCCATCTTTCAAAAAAACTGTTGTAGAAAGTTTCTAACAACGGGGATGCATATCTGGGAGATGGGAATACAGGAATCAATACACCCGGATACAGACGGCAACCTTCTGAAAACCCAAACAACTATAAGGAGATAATGGTGACAATACAGTGGGAAACACTTTTTTTGCCGTATGTTAAATAAAAGAGAGTCTGACGTGCTCAAAGATTGTACTCTATTAGCATGAGAATAAGCTGATTTAGAAAAGATGTTACGAACAGCGGACCATGTTTTATTCTTGAAAACATTATTGACAATATATGAAAAAACATTATTGCCATTATATGAAAACATTATTGACAATATATTAAAAATTATGACAATATATGAAAAATTATTGACCAATATATAAAAACATTATTGACAATATATGAAAACATTATTGAAATATATGAAAACATTATTGACAATATATTCAATCATTATTTGACAATATATTAAAAACATATGACAATATATTAAAACATTATTGCAATATATAAAACATTATTGACAATATATTAAAAAATTATTGACATATATTAAAACATATATTGACAATATATTAAATGAATGGGAAGGATAGAGTATGCATCTGCTTCATCATTTTCAGAAGCCTTCGACAGTGTTGGCAAGAAGGTTACTAAGAAAACTGTTCGGAATAGAAATCAGCTTAGCCTCATGCTATACCATATATTCACAAAAATGACCTTCCAAAAATTATGTGCTGATTAATGATTATTTAACTTAAAACACAAAACCACCACCAAGTTCGTGTTGTTAATATTCAGATGACCTGGTAATCCTGTCCAACTGCAAAAAGATAGGCTAAAGTCAAACTTGAAACCTATGCGGGGTGAAATGCTTTGGGAACAACACAACACCACACACACCCACACACACCACACACACACACACACACACACACACACACACACAACAACACACCACACACAAAAATTGAATCTGCTCACAACTTTGTTTCTTTCGAGCACATTTTCTTTTAGTTTGCACCGAGGACATGTTCCAAAGTGGGACCCCCCCCCTCCTTATGCTCTCCCCCCCCCCACTCCTCCATTCAGCGTATTGGCGGGATGATACTCTATTTTTCTCCTTACATGACTGAAACTAACTGGTTTTCATTACCCCTCCTCACCCTCGCTCTCCCTTTCCGCCGTTCGATGCTCGTTTCCCATCTTCAGAGGCAATGATTTTTTTTTGTGTAAACTCCCTTGGAAAATAAGGTTGCGTGCTGTAATTTGATACAACATAAACTATGTTTAAGGGCATCGAAAACTGTAAATTTTTGTCACGTAGATTTGTTTATTTTTATCTTCCCGTGTTTCGTTTTCTTCCTTTTTTTTTTAACATTTGTTGTTGTTGTTGTTTTTTTTTACAAGACATTACACAAGGCACAAAAATACCATTGTATTATGCAGCCTTCAGTTAAAAAAAAATAATGACGATGACAGGAAAAGTGGCAATTAATGAAGGTAACACAACTAAAGAAGCAACATTAATTTGAGATAACACTTTGGTAGGTTAGCATAGATTGGTATAAGAACAAGTTGTAGGAAATGCATAAACAAGTAATGCTAAATGGTTGTGTCTCCATCAGTATCAGCAAACCGCCACCATCATATTTATTGAGCATGATTAACAATCTGTAAATATATAATATATTTATATATATATATATATATATTTAAATATATATATATATTATATATTTATATATAAGAACCACAAAAAAAAATAAAAGGACTCGGATCCAGGTAAACTTTGGCTTAGGATTTAATCAAAATTTTCGCCCGAAGCTCTTCAGAGCTGAAATACAGAAACCCACGCATCGCGACTGCAATTTAAACAACAAAAGAGGGGAGAGGGGGGGGTAGAAGGGGAGGGGGGAGGCGACGGGGGGAGGGGGGGATGAACGTCAAGGGGGGGAGGGGGGGCGGGGGAGGGGGGAAATAGAAGGAGAAAAAGATAGAAACACTTTGGGTACACTGCCACACAACATATCACACTTGGCAGTATGTTCTGTTAAAATGGGACTGTCATTATCCTATTACCAATTTTAGTAAAAGCAATGTGCAAACAAGAACTATCCACTGGGAGATAAGAATATTCAAGGATTTCAGCATAAACCCCACCATATATCATAAAGGACAGAGGGGAAGAGAGAGAGAGAGGGGGGGGGGGGTAGAGAGGAGAGAGAGAGAGAGAGAGAGGAAGAGAGGGAGAGGAATAGAGAGGAGTGAGAGAGAGAAAGAAAATGAGAGAGAGAGTAGAGAGAGTGGAGAGCGAGTATAGAGAGAGAGAGTGATGAGAGAGAGGAAAGATGAGAGAGAGAAAGAGAGACTAGGAGAACTTTCTTATTACTAAATACTTTGCAGAAAACAACGTTGCAAGAAAATAGTGCTAACCTAATATATGTCTTGCACCTATTAAAATTATTCCAGTCTGTAGGGATTGGTGTTTATTGTTGTCAAATGTTAAACAGAGGGAGGGGGGGGGGGGGGAAGAGGAAAGGAGGGGTGGGGGGAGGGACACATTTGTGACACTACACAAATGCACAAAACAATTTTTTCATATGCGCTTTATTCTGTTAAAATGAATTATTCTCTATTATGATCTTAGTAAAGCACATGTTGTTAATACCAGAATCTATCCACTGAGGAGGACAAAAAACAATTTCCAGCAGTATCAAGAAATTTGAGCATGAATCACAGATACCAAAACGGGACAGAGGGGAAGGAGAGAGAGAGAGAGAGAGAGAGAGAGAGAGTGAGAGAGAGAGATTGAGAGAGGAGAGAGAGAGAGAGGAAAGAGAGAGGAGAGAGAGGGGAAAGAAGAGAGAGAGAAAGAGAGAAAGCGAGAGAGAAAGAGAGAAGAGCGAAAAGAGAGAGAGAAGAAAGAGAGAGAAGAAAAAAGGGGGGGGGGGAGAGATAGAAAGAAGAAAGAGAGAGAGAAAGAAGAGGAAAAAAAGGAGGGATGGAAGAGAGAGATGAGAGAGGAGGGAGAGAGAGAGCGAGAGAGAGTGGAGAGAGAGAGATCTACCACCCCCCCCCCCACCCCCCACCCTATATCCACCCCCCCCACCCCCCTCCCACCCCACCCCCACCCCCCCCCGATAGCCCCCCCCTCCCCCACCCCCCCACCCCCCGGGACCGAATAGGAGATATATCTAGTTACTAAATACTTTAATGGAAATCGTGCTTACCATTATGTTCTTCTTTGGGGATCTTCCCTAAAAAAGTGACTAAAACCATTCCATAGAGAGCACAGATTAAACATTCCTGTCACTTGGGGAGGAAACTGATGACTGCTCAACTAGAAAACCCAACGTGAACAAGTCTAGTAATCGCACACGCAGGAAGGGCCAACATCCACAGGCACTTTAAATGCACAAAGCAAATCATTTTAAAACACACGATTATTACATTGTAGAGTCTATTACTCTTCATAATAGGAATTTGACCGGCGTCTATTTTTGAATAGTTTATTTCTTCTTTGAGAAGTGCGTTATAATCCTTTCTTTTATTCAGACCAATAATATAGTTGCCAAGATTGGCTTCCGTTGTATATTTCTCTGGATAGCAGTCTGTCTACACTTTCGTCTTTTCAATGGGAACAAACCTTGAGGTTTGGCCACTGAGCGATCAGTGGGGTGTGTGAGTGTGCAGGCACGTGGCGGGGCCACGTTGCACTTATGAGCTACCTAAGATTGACATCGCTTTTGTGGTTCGCCCACGAAGCCTTAGATTTTCTGTAGAAACCACATCCATTCATTTGGATGCAGTGCGCACCAAACTCTTGTAGATTCATTTGGTGTTTTGCAAGTTAAGTGTTGTTTAATTTTCCATTTGCGATATGTCCCAAGGTGTGAAACGTAATGTAAAGTCTCTTGAATCGTTGCAAGTGTCTCGCACCTACTGGAAAGGGAATATTCTGGCTCCTGTGTAGGCCCTTGAGGACAAACCGTCTAGGTGGTAGGGTTTGTTGATATTTCCAAGTTCTTCGTCTTTCTGTCAGAAGAGATAATAGTCCTATTGGGAAAAATTCTACATTTTTGGGGATTGCTTTGCTATAGAGGTGGTGGAGGTTCATTTTTATTATGGGATTTAGAAGGTTAATCTGGGTCATAAGTAGTGACCCATGCCAGTTTTTTACCTTTCTTCTTTTTTAGCGTTTTTTGATTGTAGAAGTTTTTTACTTTCTTTTGGCACCTTTACGGATCTCTTTGATGGCTTTAGGCCAATGCCATCCTGATAATACGAGATACTTGGCATTTTTCTTGGACTCTTGTTTCCAGCTGGGTGTCTGTACTGACTAACATACGGAGTCGTGTGGCCTATTCCTGATGCTAAGCCTTTAATACAGACGGTTGCATGGCAAGAATTAGGTGGAAGGTATGCATTGCAGTTCTTCGAGAAAACATCTTTACTTATCCTGCTTCATGTATTGAAACTGTCAAATCTAGGTAGTTTTTTTCCTGCCATGTTCCACAGTCCATGTTATACTGGGGTGATGGTTCTGAAGATGTTTTTCGAAGTCTTTGACGTGGGGCACTATCTAGCAGCATCTAAAACCATATCTCTAAAATCTACTCCAATTCCAGAGGTGCGAGCTCATGTTACTGGGCTGGGTAATAGATATGAGGACAGAAGGGGTATGGACAGAACTCTACAGTTTCTCATTCCAACACTCCATAACAATCAGCGTAGTCCCAGGGCATGGGATGGTCCCATGGGCTGTCCTCTGCCGTATTGGGGAAGCCATAATGCGTTTCCCCTTCCACGTCTGTAAAAAGTCAGCTATTGTGTTCAGGCTATTTTCAGGCCTTTATTATCACTCTGTTGGTACTCCCAGGGGGAACGGGGTGTGCTTTCAGCAGTTTCTTAAACTGCTGGGATGCCAGGAGGTTGTCCACAGGGGAATTATAAGGACACTACATACAAGTAGCCAGGCAGGTACTTTTTGGTAAAGGGGCCATGATGTCATTTTAGTTTCTAGTTTGCATAGAAACTCTTTGGTATCAATTACCTGACTTCAAGCTACTTGTTAGGTGGGCAATGGATTGTTGACGAATTGTGACATTGGCTGTTACAGGTGTGCCCACTACCAGATAGGAGCAACTGTAAGGGTTAGGGAATGTTTATGGGATCTTATTAAGGGGTTTGCAATTTAGCTGGGTGACTTTTTAACTCGTCTTTAACAATGTGACAATGTCTCTGGTATTTTACCCTTTTTCTAATTGTCTAGGCCCATTTCTCTATTTCTTCACTGTGTATCAGTGGGGTCACGGTTGGGAATCTTATAAATGTTAGTTATCAGAAATGGTTTCTTTAATGTTGTATTATCTGTATTAAGTGAAGTGATAACTGTCACTCCTGACTAGTTCAGCAAATCTGCATTGCTGCATCATGGGTTCAGGGGCTGGTTCTGTAGTTCTTGTGGCCTTGCGTTAGTCCTGGCGTTCTCAGTTGTCTTTGATGCGTCTGCGGTTGCTGACCTCCATGAAGTTCTGGAACAGGCTTCAATGAAAGTCTCAAGAGAGGGGCTATCTTTAGGAGCTGATCTTGAGGTGTATGTTGGTCCCCGTTCTTTTCACAAAGGTCCTGGTCTGTAGGTACTATCTGGTGATTTCAGTATCTTGTTTTTATAGTTCCACAGTATCTATGCCACTTAAACGTTCAGCCCATGGCCATGGGTACCTAATACCTGGTCAGAGACATCAATCGGATCTCTGGGGTGGGTGTGCAAAGAATCTGTCATTCGTATATTGGATTTGATTGGGGATAGAACCACTGTGTCAGTCAAGCTCGATAGGGTCGAATCGCTTCAGGTCACTTTCTGTGGGAACAAAACATTTCTGTTAGTTTCATTTTCCTTGTTCGCGAGTTTTCGATTTCTCATTCCACGATGTAGTGCGCTTTTTGAAAGCTTTGCAGTGGTGCTTGGGCAGATGTTTTGCTCAGATAATGCTTCCTGGCTGCAGACAGATACAGCTGTAATTTTCACAGAACACTTTTGTTGGTACAATTGTGGTAGGGTTTTGCAGTCAAATGACTTGAGGTAAGTGCATGCAGTTTCCTGTTGGAGGAGTGGTCTCTAGATCCTGCAAAGTAGTTCCAGCTAACAAGTTCTGTTTGATACAATATCGGTCCACATAGCTGTACATACAGTAAATGACCTTCTGTTTCACCTGATCATAATATACACAGGTTTCGGCTGCAATTTGACTTGCATCGGTGTGCACAAGTCCCAAAATATTGACGCTAGCAGTAACTAGATACAATGAATTTTATTAACAGAAGAAGGGTCATGTGATTGTAGGAGAGGTAGAAAATTAGCTTCATGCCGTAAGGCACAAGTTTCTTCTTGTTACAGTTGGGAGAACCTTTCATGTTAATTTGCTGCGTTCAAGAGTAATTATATGCACTGCGTTAGTTCATGATTCCGTCTGAAAGCATGTGGTGTTACCGGCACACTTCAGCGGGCAGCCAGAGTAGCAAAGTCCAAAGACTAAAATAACACAAGGGAAAAAACTATTCTCCACTGCCGCACCAGCACTCGTGGCCAAGGAGCCCAAGTTGGAAAGTCTTAAGATTGATAAGAACAACAAAATAAAATAAAGACTCGGAATCAGGTAACTTTGGTTCAGGGATTTAATCTAAATTTTCTGCCGCGCTTTTCAGAGCTGAATAGAAACCACGCATCGCAACACTGCAATTTAAAACAACAAAAGAGGGGAGGGGGGGGGGGGAAGAAGGGGGGAGGGGGGGGGGAAGGGGGGAGGGGGTGAAGAAGGGGGGAGGGGGGGGGCGGGGGGGGGGGAATAGAAGGGGAAAAAGAAACACTTTGGGACACTGCACACAACATATCACACTTGCAGCAATGTTCTGTTAAAATGACTGTCATTATCCTATTACAATCTTAGTAAAAGCACATGTGCAAACAAGAATCAATCCACTGGGAGGAAAATAATATCAAGGATTTCAGCATAAACCCCACCAAATATCATAAAGGACAGAGGGGAAGAGAGAGAGAGAGAGAGAGGAGAGAGAGGAGAGGAGAGAGAGAGAGAGAGAGAGAGAGAGAGAGAGAGAGAAAGAGAGAGAGAGAGAGACTAGGAGAACTATCTTATTACTAAATACTTTGCAAGAAAATAACTTTGCAAGAAAATAGTGCTAACCCTCATATATGTCTTTGCACCTATAAAAATATTCCAGTCTTTAGGGATTGGTGTCTATGTTGTCAAAGATTATACAGAGGGGGGGGGGAGAGAAAGGAAGGGTGGGGGGAGGAAACATTTTGTGACACTACACAAATGCACACAACATTTCATACTTGCCGCTTCCTTCTGTTAAAATGACTGTCATTCTCCTATTATGATCTTAGTAAAAGCACATGGTGTTAACAACAGAATCTATCCACTGGGAGGACAAAACAATTCCAGCAGTATCAAGAATTTGAGCATGAACTCCACCAGATACCAAAACAGGACAGAGGGGAAGAGAGAGAGAGAGAAGAGAGAGAGAGAGAGAGAGAGAGAGAGAGAGAGAGAGAGAGAAAGAGAGAGAGAGAGAGGGAAAGAGAGAGAGAGAGAAAGAGAGAGAGAGCGAAAGAGAGAGAGAAGAAAGAGAGAGAAAGAAAAAAAAGGGGGGGGGGGGAGAGAGATAGAAAGAAGGAAAGAGAGAGAGGAAAGAAGAGACAAAAAAGGAGGCGTGCTAGATAAGATATGGTGATCGTGAACAAACATATTACATTCTCTTCAGGCAAAATAAAATAACGCCCGCGGGACTGAGCCCTTACTACTTTTCTAATACGCTCTTCTACTTCCAGATCTATTAATAAATTAGAACAAACAATTGGCTTTCCGTCTTGATTAGTTATTTTCACATCCATGAATTTATAGTATCCCAAATTAATTCTTTAAATTCACTGTCTCCGTCAAACCTGTATAACTGATAATCCCAAAAACCGCCTTAAACTGGATGCAGTACTTTTAGAACTGTAGATGGATAGCCAGCAAACACAATTAGCACCTGTTTTTAACTGTTGTAAATTGACATACAACATTTGGTTCACGAGAAAATCAGACAGTCTATTACCTTTAAACTCTATAAATGCCCCATTCTACAGGCCGTGTGTGCTGAGCTATGTTTTTCACCACTATTATAAAAGCCCAAAATTCGAGCAAGGCTTCTTGGAAAAACATATTCTGTTTTTTCTTTAAGTTCTGGAAAAGTTATAGTAATTATAAGATTTGCCTCATTAATTTTTAACTTAATGTTAAAATTGTTAAATACTTCTATTAAAGAACAAAAGTTGTAGTAGCCATCAGGTATTTTTAATTGTTCTAATAGATTGCCTTGCTTGTCCTTAACATTCTACCCAGTTATTCTTAGCTTTTTCAGATATGTTAGCCCACATAACTTTAAACCCAATTTCTCTAAGGGCAACCCTATAATTACCGCGCCTATTGTCAATTGGATACGTAAGAACACACGTTTGTTTTGTTGGTTTAATTAGAGCGCATCTTTTTTATAACTATTTAAAAAACTATTTAAAAAATGGAGCCTTTTAAATATATACGAAAGTGCCTACTTACGATGTAGGAGCATTTTTATAACCCCAAATCTTTAGACTTTAGCAATTTAACCATTGCAGTAGATGGATCATACGCCTTCCAGTTAGGCTTGTAAACCCTCTAACTAGATATTTAAATCCGCCAATAACTAATGATAGAGTGCCGTCAGCATGGTCATCTCGACCTAAGGCTTTTTTTCAGAATCAGTTAAATTTTGCCATTTACTGCGCAACTACTGGCTGCGGCGTTTCATTATGCAAACCATTAAACCACCCCAATCTTTTAGTAAGGTCAGTATATAACTTTCATGTTTATTACCAGTACAGACGAATACTAAACTGAACTACACAGTAGTCCTCCCAAGCGACAGCGCGTTTAATCCATTCAACAGCCCAATGGACAATAATGCATATGAAAGAATCTGCAACGAATTTAACATTAATCCTTCAACTGATTTTAGACAAAGTTAGACCGCAATCATGGGTTAGGCACATTGTATTTGTGGGCACAAAAAGAGAATATACTATGACTACTGGCCCGGTAAAACCTCTTTTCAACCAAACAAACAAGTTCGATTAGGATCCATAGAACAAAAACATCCTAATGCTTGGGCAACATTTATCTTAGATGAAAGTGAAGGCTTAACAATGCCAGGAGTGCAAAGACTCAATGACCCTTACGGACATACGTTTGGTGTGCTATTAGGAGCACAAGCACAGACCAAGTCTAGCATAGTTGATCATCTACAGGCTTTGACGCTAGAAAACAATTTCTAGCCATTTAGAAGATGCTATTAAACTCTGCTGTTGATTTGCCTGCCAGCATACAAAGGTATCAAGACGTTCTTGCACATGCTAGGTCAAAGGTTTGACTTTGTTGTAGGTCATGGATTATACATGCTACCCTCTGACCTTAGACTACAGATTGGCATGATACAGAATTATAACAATGAAATCCTTATAGCTGGAGACGACCACAACTTAGGGCACAATCAAGGCTTAAAACACAGGCCCGCCCCATCCATTTTAAAGAAGTACCTAGCCCTGAAGAAAGCGATCCAGTTTATAAGCGCCCCACAGCCAGAAAGCAGCCCAGAAAACACTCCACTGTTGATCTGCCTCACACTGACAGTCACACCAGCGAAAAGACAGCCCTTGTTGTATTTTTAACTTTTACTGGATAGCCTTACTTTATTTCACTAAAAATTAATCCAGCAGCTAGCACTCCTAGCGTCCACAGATGGTCAGCCATATAACCAGCAACTTTGCCTATAGAATACAAAACCCAACTAACAACACTGCCAATTATGCTAGGCAGGGCATCAAGCGCTTTAGCGGCTAACTTCTTTAATAGGTTTGCTAGATGATGTAATTGTTTTCTAATCCAACTTTTACCAGGCTGAGGTGTTGGAGGCGTTACTGGTCCTGTTGGCGAACTACCTGTTAAAGCATAAACAAGTGTAGAGATAGCAAACCCAACAGCTGTTAATATACTAACTATTGTAATCCCCTGTTCCCTGAACAGAGTTCTTATTCTTTCTGCTAGCGTAGTGTTTTCATAAAGTATTCGTTATATAGTTTCTCTTATTCTGCTGTTTGTGATGCTAGCTGCGCTCTGTTAGTAGACAGCACTTCTAACCTGGCCGCCCTTTGTAGCATTAAATCTGTATTTTCTGCTGTATTCTAGCCTTTTCTTCTCGCCCTAACATTGTTATCGTCTGCATCAGCCAGTTATTTTTTTCTTCTTCTATTTCTCTATCTAGCTCACCAAGTTTTGCTAAATTGAGCGCTAGTTCTCCCTTACAGTTGTAAGAGCATCCTTAAGACCCTCAAGTTCGCGCCTAGCTTATCGTTTTCACTCCTAAGAACCTCAATTTCACGCTCAGTGGGGTCAGAATCGTCAATTGTTTCTAATGTTTTTCTGACCGTCTCCTCACTTAAACTCGTCTCAATTTCTGCTATTGCTTCATCTGTTCTTGGGCCTAAATCCTGAAAAGAGGTCATTTCTATTTCAGATCGTGTTGGCAACCTTTGCGCCATGTTTGTAAACGACTAACAGCCTCAGAGCTTAAATCTCCATAAAGTTCAATTTCCTTTGTCAGCACAGGGGGAGTTTTCCAAGAATTGTGTTTGTTTTTAAAACTGGGTTGAGTCTGTTTTTTAGTAAGCCGCACAAGGTCCCCTTTACTGGTTCTTACATACAATGATTATCTTTATCTATCTTAAAATTAGAAACCCTAAGCGCTTCTGGTTGCTCTCGACCCATATGGCTATATAATGATTCAATTCTATCTAGCAATCGTATTTGGCTTAATCCTACTCCTTGGCCTACTGCTGCTCCTTCAGTTTCTTCATCTACTGAAGGCCCCAATTGTGTTTCGTCTTCTTCTTCTTCAGAAGGATCAGGCACGTCATAATCTTCATCCATATTTTTTATTTATATTCTTTTTTTGTTTTATAAAAAAATGAACTCATACGGTTGTGACCTCGATCCATACAGAAAAGAGAAGGAACCCCACGGCGTAAAGGCTAAGGCAGACTGTAATTAGTGTAAATACTCCATCAACAGTTGAGCTGGACAAGAATTAACAGTTAAGTTCCCCGATCTTGGCGCTGACGATGTTATAATGCCAGGCACCGCTAAACTATCATTCAAAATAGATATTAAATCGACAGATCCTAATGCTACTGTTGTCGCCATTTAGGCAGAGCTATCGTTAATCATATAGTAATAAATTGGGAGGGCAAAGAAGTCGTTTTACTAAGAGAGGCAGACATTTTTGCCCTCTATTCTGATCTATGGCTACCTAAAAAGAAAGAAAAGACAAGTTTATCAGGGAATACAAAGTCCAAACGGCCTTAAGCATAGGCTTAAAGCGGAGGATGCAAAGAATGATGTTAAAGATGAGGCAGTAGCAGAAAGCATTTGGCAACAGATTTTGCATCCCTCTAGATTTTGAGTTGTTTAAAGACACACATGCCATATTACCAAGGTGCACTAAAAGAAAAACTTATTTATGAACTGACATTTAATCCTAGCGATTCTGTTGTTCTGTCTGAAGACCCTTTAGCTAAATACACAGTTACCGACATTTCTCTTGAGTTTGATGTTGTTACTAACCCTGAACTGGCCAGAACATCTTAACTCAGTATAAAAGTAAAACGGTTATTTATTATGAAAGGGTTATACACGCCATTACAGAAAATAAAAACAAGCGAGACACTCTTTGGAACTATACATTTAAATAGGGCTTAAAGTCTTTAAAAGGAATTTTGTTCTTGTTTTACTGAAGGAACAACTCCTTTTCAGAGAGAATCAGAAGCGGTTTATAATCCAAAAATTGAGAAGGTTGACTGTGTAATAAATGGCAAGTCTGATCAGTTGTATTAGGGCGTGGACTTTTACCTCACCAACACTTTGATGAAATAAGAAAGTTGTTTGCTGGAGGTAGGCAAAGGGATCCTGCAGTTGATCGTGTATGTAAAAAACTTCGCCTTTATGATGTAAGACTTGAAGACTACTTAATATCCAAATATGGGCTGTGGCTGGACTTAGATCCACATTTGACAACAGATTGTTTGGAAGTGGAGAAAGGATAGGGCAAGATGGTATACAAATAAATTTCCCACAAAAAAAACGAGGGAAACGCCCTATAAAAATGCACATTTTTATGGTTTGTGATGTCAGCTAAACAAAAGGGAAAACACTAAAAGACGCGGCTGTTTAAAATGCAGAAGAAAAATTCTAATAAAAAACGTGGTAGCTTGGTTTCGCCTAAAATTGTGCTTTTTTAAATAAGACCCCATTCATAAATGAGGGTTGAATGCTCAGGCAAGAAACGAAAGCCCGTTTATGGAAAGTCAAATTTTCGTCCACCCTTCACTTTCTTTCCACGATGTAATCAAGAGGTTTGATCTTTGATTCAAAAAACTGAATTTAATTAATTTTGAATAAGATGTGATATCGCGGTGAAATGTCGTAGGGTTGCTTTGTATGTTATGCCCGTTGTTTGCCTATGAAATAAAATCAATCAAAAAGAAATAATCATCCATATACTAATGCAACAAAGCTCTGCCCTTTCCTCTCCCCTTTTTGCAGTAGCACAATAACTGTTCGCTTGGCTACAAAAAATATCTTCCGGAGAAGCAGGGGCAAAATTTAAAGTCATACAAAAAAAAAAATATACAAGAAAAAAAAGGTTAGTGGTTGTAGCGTGCTTGAGTTTGGGGGATGTTTTTGAATAATTTGCACTCGTTTCACGGATCCTGTGGCGTTCCGGGGTTCCTTTGGATCGCTTAGAGCCACCCCGGGTTCCGATAAGGTTAACCCCCGAAACTTCCCTACGAAGAAGGCGCAGAATAGGATGTGTGAGAAGAGGGGAAATAAGACGTGAAAATGGGGGGTCGTCAAAGGAGAAAAAGGACAAAGAAAATGCAAGAAACATTGTCAAATCGCACTTTGGCACCCTACCCACTCACTACACGCTCTAGACCACTTTACAATTGCACAGTTGCCTATCATTTACAATTGATTTTTTTCAAAAATTGTTTTACGAACAAACTTTAAACAAAAAAGGAAAAGTATACTGAATATTCCAACTGCTTACGAGTTTTTTCCCAAGGTTTTGTGCTTGGGTTTTTTCAATTATTTTTTAATCCTTGAATGGTTAAATCAAATGGCGTCAAACTTCATATTATACGATCACTTAGACCCAAATGCTTCGTTCATAAACTTGAACTCGTTTTCGATTCTTTAAATAATAAAATTGCTTACACAAATACACATCCCTAAAAATGGTTGCATACAACGGTGGGTGAAATTGGGGAATTCACAAGTTGGAAGTCATGGCAAAACGAATGAGAGAGCAAACAGTAAAAGGGCAGCTTACTTTAAAACTTTCTGTTGACCGGTAAAACCGAAATATTTAATTAGAGCTATTAATGACGCGCCACAAAAAAATTATTTTAACTGGAATGTGCCTTAAAGCGTTTTATTAAATGATTTTGTTCTTAAACGAAAAAAAAGAAATTTTGATCCCTTTACCTCAACATGCTTTTTGTGCCACGTTTTCGACTCGACCAACGGAACGAGGGACCGCAGCTTTCCCGAAAAAATTTGGGAGTTGTCGAAAGCTCGTGGTTTTCCCTCAGTCCGGCCTGACTGTTTCCCCAAGGTTTTTTTGCTTTCAAAAAATTGGCCTTTTCTGCGGAGCCTTCCACGGTCCCGGGGGGTTTATTAAAAGGCAGGATTTTTAAGGTCCCCAAAATTTTCCCCCATGGCGGGCAGGACACTACTGACCTTGGACAGTCGCGATTGGTCGACGACGGTTTTCGATGCCCACAATTTTAAAAATTTTTTTTTAATCCAAAAGAAGTTTCAGAGTTGAAATTAAACGTACTGCCGTGAAGCAAAAACTAACAATTAGTTTTGTCGTTTGGACATGAAAATTAATCCACGCAAGCGAAAAGCTCTTTTTCGATTGCGTCATTTTTTTGAAAATGAACGGCTTTTGTTTAAAGTCACAAATACCCCCCACTTAGCGAAAAATCCTAAATTAAGCAAAACACTAAAAAGGTGACATCCTTTAAAAAGTCAAATAAGGATTAAAACAATCAAATTATCAAATTCTTTTTCTTTACAAATATATTAATATACAATTTGCAGGATTTTGAGAGTGCTTTCCCTTCAACAACTTACTACACCTGTGTCTCTTGAGTACGGCATTGTTTTCCTCAAATGTTCCTCCCCGCTCAGAAGCGATTAAAAATTTAAAACAATAAAGTTGTGGGGAAACTTTTGATTTTATGCACTCAAAAAATTTTTCCCCAACATCCCCGGAACATGGCCTGCGTTTTCATGCCAAAGGGGGATACGTTTGCATGATTGTCATGCGTGAACAATGTTTCCTAGCTCTGTCTCCTTCCTTGGGCAGATACCGTCCGATCCTCCTCCCGCATAACAACTGCGACGTACTTTGTTATTTCAAGCCCTTTCTTCAAAGTTTTTTGAGGAGATTGAGGAATTCTTCTCCTTCCGTTGAATTTTTTAATCTTGTAATCAACTGGATTGACTCTTTGGAAAAGGGTGTACGGTCCTTTCCTGTTAATGGAGTTGTTTGTTTTTTGTGGAGTGCCTAATACTTTGTTCCCCGGAAGAGTGTTTATCTTCGTTTTCCTGTTGTGTGTTGGTTGTCGTCCGGCGCCTTGTCCGATTTGTCACGAGCTATCTTGCATGTTTCTTCGATCCTCTCCTTCAGATCGATGACATATTCCGCCGTTGTTCTGACGTCTGTTTCTAGCTCCTCGTCTGTCCATATTTGTTTCAAGACCTGCATTGGTCCACGCACATGTCTCCCATATAGTAGTTCAAATGGTGAGAACTTGAGTGATTCTTGTGGTGCTTCTCTGTAAGCGAACAATACTGCAGGAAGAAATCTGTCCCATTCTTTGGGTTGATCCAAGCAAAGTTTTTTTCAACATGACCTTCAACGTGCCATTAAATCTTTCCACGAGTCCGTTGGTCTGAGCGTGGTATGGCGTTGTGGTGATACCTTTAATGTTCAAGAGTCTGTTGACCTCCTGCATCGTCCCAGAAAGAAATTGACTACCTCTGTCCGTGAGAATTTGTGTTGGTATTCCCACTCGCGTCCAGATTTCCCACAAAGCTTCAGCCACTGCTTCTGTGTTGATGTTACAGAGTGCTGTTGCCTCTGCGTAGCGCGTAGCATAATCGATGACGGTGAGAATGTATCTCTTCCCTGATGATGACATGGGGTTGATGGGTCCGATGATGTCCACTGCAACACGATGGAACGGTATTTCGATCAGCGGCATCGCTGAACTGGCGCTTTCCTAATACTATTTCTGCCGATACATCTCTGACACGTATCGCATGACGCACAATATCTTTTGACGTCACCTTCCACTCCTGGCCAAAAGAAATCATGTAGCAGACGCTCTTTCGTACGCCTTACACCGAGGTGTCCAGACATAGGTATGTCATGAGCTACTTGTAGTACGTTAGATCTCAGTTTCCTGGGTACCACAACTTGGGTATGTTGCGTCGTTGGTGTACGCACCTTCCTGTATAGTATTCCCTTCTTGATCATAAATGATGTTTCAACACCTGTTTTGCTGGTACGTGCGTTGTCTGATTTACGGGCCAACTCAAACAACTTCTTGAGTGATGGGTCTTTTATCTGTTCTTCCTTCAACTCTGCAGGAGATACAATGCTGCATGTTGCTTCTTTGATCTTGAGCGGTTTCACCTGCTTGCCGGTAACTGCTGCCGCTTGGATGGGATAAACGGGTACATTAATGATCCCTCCTCTTTCTTGCTTGCGTGTATTCCAATCAAGAAGAAACAAAAGTTGACTGCAGGATTCGTTGCAAAATGAAAAAATAATAAAGTTTATAAAAAACCTTTTGGTGGTAGTTGAATCCATTAGTGAGAAGACTGACGTTTCAAGCCATAGGCCCGTTGTCAAAGTGAAAAGAAGAGGACAGTGTACACAGGAAAGCCTATGTGAGAATTGGGTGAGAACATTTCATTTAATGATTAAGTTGGACCAGAATAAAGTCACTGATCACTGTTCAGGTGTATTGAGCTCACACAGACACACTGCAGTTCACACAAAGACACCAACACACACGCCCCCCCCCCCCCTTTCTTCTTCCCCCCCCCCTTTTCTTACAACCCCCACAAAGCCACATACACACACAGACACCACCACCACCCTGCACCACACAAAAGGAGGGGAATAAATGGAAATATTCACTATTTAGCCTACTGAAAGAAAAAGAAACAGAGGCTAAAGAAGGACAGGACAGAGAGATTAAGGCAGAAGGGCCCTGGCTCAGCTAGACGTCAGTGACTCTGATGTTCATCCCAGCTGGCTGTGTGGTGCCCAAGCGGCTGATGACAAGGTTCTCCATGTGCTTTCTGTACACACGGTCTCTGGGGTTCTGCCACACTGCTGCTATCTTCGCATGACTGTAGCTGTGATGTGGACCAACAAAATGTTGGCCGACTGGGTTGTTGTAGCCCAGCTTCATCGACCTCAGGTGCTCTGAAAAGCGGTCGGCCAATGAGCGGTAGGTCTCCCCAATATACAGCTTGGAGCAGAGGGTGCAGGTCAAGATGTACACTAAGTCCCTAGACTGGCAGTTTAAACTGGACCTCACAGTGAATGTGCCAGTGGGTCCCACGACTGTAGCTGAAGTGTCTATGAATGGGCACGTCTTGCATTTTTTGTCCCCACAAGGTCTGCACCCTGGTGAGGTTGACTGGGTGGCCTGCGGTCTAAGCTTGGACCTCACAAGCATGTCACGCAGGTTCTTGTCCCTCTGAAAAGCAAACAGGGGTGGCTTGGAAAAGATTTGTTTGAGGTCTGGGTCTTGTTGGAGGAGTCTCCTCCAACAAGACCCAGACCTCAAACAAATCTTTTCCAAGCCACCCCTGTTTGCTTTTCAGAGGGACAAGAACCTGCGTGACATGCTTGTGAGGTCCAAGCTTAGACCGCAGGCCACCCAGTCAACCTCACCAGGGTGCAGACCTTGTGGGGACAAAAAATGCAAGACGTGCCCATTCATAGACACTTCAGCTACAGTCGTGGGACCCACTGGCACATTCACTGTGAGGTCCAGTTTAAACTGCCAGTCTAGGGACTTAGTGTACATCTTGACCTGCACCCTCTGCTCCAAGCTGTATATTGGGGAGACCTACCGCTCATTGGCCGACCGCTTTTCAGAGCACCTGAGGTCGATGAAGCTGGGCTACAACAACCAGTCGGCCAACATTTTGTTGGTCCACATCACAGCTACAGTCATGCGAAGATAGCAGCAGTGTGGCAGATCCCAGAGACCGTGTGTACGAAAAAGCACATGGAGACACCGTGTCATCAGCCGCTTGGGCACCACACTGCCAGCTGGATGAACATCAGAGTCACTGAAGTCTAGACTGAGCTGGGCCCTTCTGCCTTAATCTCTCTGTCCTGTCAATTTCTTTAGCCTCTGTTTTCTTTTTCTTTCAGTAGGGTCTAATTGTGATATTTCCATTTATTCCCCTCCTTTTGTGTGGTGCAGGGTGGTGGTGGTGTCTGTGTGTGTATTGTGGCTTTGTGGGGGTTATAAGAAGGGGGGGGAAGAAGAAAGGGGATGGGGGGCCGTGTGATGTGTTGTGTCTTTGTGGAACTGCAGTGTGTCTGAGGTGAGGCTCAATTCACCTGAACAGTGATCAGTGACTTTATTCTGGTCCAACTTAATCATTAAATGAAATGTTCTACCAAATTCTACATTAGGCTTTCTGTGTACACTGTCCTTTCTTTTCTCTTTGACAACGGGCCTATGGCTTGAAACGTCAGTCTTCTCACTTATGGATTCAACTACCACCAAAAGGTTTTTATAAACTTTTTTATTTTTTCTTATTCCCAATCAATATGGGCAAACGCGGTTTTTCCATAACAAGTACTTCTAGTCCTTGTTGAATAGTTGGGAGTCCTCCATATGGCACACTCGCCCCAGGGAAGATTCTGTTTGGACTGATGGACGATGCCAGTGTTACCTCTTTTTTCTGACCTGTTAACTCTGTTCTGGGAACTAAGTTTTCCCTCACGATCGTATTGGTTTAGGGAGCCTGTATACTCTACTGTTCCACCGTTTCTCCTTCGACTTCTTTACCGTGCAATAGGGATTGAACTCCGATCCCTTTTTCAACTATCACCACAACTGTTGACTCATCTTTTTTGTTGATCACTGTGCAGCCGCCGCTGTGTAGTGGCAACACGCTGGTGTCCATTTTCTCTTTTGTGTACAATCCTCTGGGATGTGGTCATGCCACATCATGTAACATTTTAGCTGGAAGCGATAATTTCTCTGTCGTTGCCTACCCCTGTAGGTACAGATCCCTTGGTTTATCCTCCTTCCGAGCTTTCTTGTGTGGTCCTCTGTTATCACTCCCATTGACATTTCCTACGATGATCTGGTTTACCTCTCTCGATAAACTCTCTCCACAAAGTTATCGTCTGTTCAAATAGATCTGCTGCTGGCAAACTGTGTCCTTTTTCAGTCTGTGGATCTCTCTCCCTGGTCAATATCTCGCCTGTCAAAAGGGAGCAATGCTTCCAGAAACTTCTCTAGGATATTAACATTTCTTTTAAATCCTTTTCTGTCCTGTTGGACAAATTAATCCACCTCTCTAGCCACATAGACAACGATCCCATAGTGACAATGAGTATTCAGTGCTCTCTTTGCGTGCTGTCGAAACTTATGTCTGTAATGACCAGCACTCAGTTGTATACTTATGCAAATGTGCCCTGTTTGATGAGGTCTAGTCCGCCGACTCTGCCGCGGGTAGTAGTTTTACATACGCTTCCCTAGCTCTGCCCTTGAGTTTGGAGCTAACCTGGCACCCATTCTCTCATTGATCCATTAATTGCGGCCACCTTTCAACCTGAGTCCAAATAATGACTCAGGTAGTCCTTGTTTCTAAGTAAGGTAAACTGACCTTAGCCGACCTACTGTCTGAAGAATGGATTTGGGCGCGCTAGCACTTGGTTGAGCTTTCACCACTGCTTTCTGGCTTTATCTCTAGCGAACTCTAGCTGCAATTGTCTCTCGGCCTCTCTATCTTCTCGGATCTCTTTCTTTTCACGTTCCTCTCGTTCTCGGTCCTATGTTCCTTCCTCTCGCCCTTCCCCCCCCCCCCCCCCCCACCCTTCTATTTCACGTTCTTTCTCTTCCTTGAGGTACTAGAGCGAGTTCTGCTCCTTTTAGGCCTAGCTCTTGTGCCTCGGCTTTCCATTGTTGGAATTGCGCACTAGTCTGGATTTGTGGAGACTGACTTTCGTCAGTGGGCAGATGCCGGATGTCGGGACTTTCTGTCGGCTGTGCCTAACCACTGCAAGTCCTGTTGTCTTAACTAATTTAACAATACAAAATAACGCGAAAACGAACACGTCACGCGTTAATGACAAATGATTTTGACACACGTTTCATAACAAGTGTTGTAAAGAAACAAATTTCCACCACGACTGGGAATAACACACTTCCACATCCCGTGTGAGTAAAAAAAATGGGGAATAAAACCAACACTCGAAATCCCATAACACGTGTATTCCAAAACACGTCTTACAAACCCAAACCACGGTTTGCCACCACACAGCTACGGAACGAACGTGCTAACTGACGATCGGACGTGCTGAAAAATTTATATCTCCAATATCGTACGTTCGTAAACAATACGGCGCCCGCAAATAGCCGTGGTGCCACGTCGCACCCCGTTATTAATAGCTTACGTTGAAATGCCGCTTTAGTGTATCAATACTTTACTTAATCACTGTGTCACAATCCGACACAAATACTTCACGACTGCCCAACACCAATGCAGTTAAGTCTAGATTGCACTCTAACTGGCAACTTGAATCCAAATCTTCTTCTCACAATGGATCTAGTACAAGAGATCTATTTGATGTTAAAATATGTTCGTGGGTAATTATGACGTGATCTGGCCAAGGTCCTTACTTTCTCTGTTCTGTGTTGAGGCCTTTTTCTAAAAATTAGGGAGGATAATGAACAAAATCGGTCGCGACTAACGAAATAAACGTAAATGATTTACGAACAAAAAAAAAATGTGAATTTTAAATTTTTTAATTATATGTTTAGATGGTCAACACATATATTAGATCACAGAGCGCATCCGCCCAACCTCCCACTGGAAAAGAGGGAAGGTTCGCGGTCTACAATCTTGCCCTGCTGTCCACTGACCTCCCAGGTACTTTCAGGATCGGAAGTTCACAGGGACGTGCCCCATTTATATGTGACGTTTTTAATAAGACCCCATTCATAAATTGATGGTTGAAGCTCAGGCAAGTACGATAGACCGTAGTAGGAAAGTCAAGCTTTCGTCACACCGGTCACTTTCTTTCCACAGATGTAATCAAGAGGTTTGATTCTTTGAGTTCAACTACTGAATTTAATTAAGTATGATATAGATGATGATGATCTGCGATGATATGTCGTATGGTTGCTTTGTATGTTGGATGTCCGTTTGTTGCTATGAAATGAATCAATACAATAAGTTATAATCATGAATATATAATAGCAAACAAGGTCTCTGTCATTTCTCCTTCCCCTTCTTTCAGTAGCACAAATAACTGTTTCGCTTGTGCTTACAAAAATATATCTTCCGGAGTATGCACGCAGAATTTAGTCATTTAACAAGAAAAAAATATAAATAGAATAAAAATGTCTGAGTGTGTTGTTGCGTGCTTGAAGTATGGAAAGGGGGGGTTTTGTGTTTGGGTGTGAATTATTTGCACTCAGCTTCACGATCCTGTGGCACCGTTCCGGTGTTAGTTCCGTTGATCGCGTAGAGTCCACTCGGGTTCCGATAAGGTTTGACTCAACCAGACGTTCCTCTCACGAAGGAATGCTGCAGAATAGAGTAGTGTGACGAAGAGGTGAATAAAGTTGCAGTGATGATCTGGGTGGTCGTCAAAGGAAGAAGAAGGTACGAAAGAAAAACCTGCAAGAAACAATTGTCTTAGATCTTGCACTATAGTGGCACATCCCTATTCCACTCACTACACGCTCTAGACACACTTTACAATTGCACTAGCCTTGCTCTATCATTTACTATTGATTTCTTCAAATTTGCTTTACGATACAACTCGTTAACAAAGAAGGAAAGTCTACATGAATATTCCAATCTGCCTTGACTGATTGATTCGCCAAGGGCTTAGTGCGTTGATGAATTACAATTACAATAATCCTTGAATGGATTAAAATCAAATGGCGTCAATCTTCATATTTTACAGATCACTTAGATCCACGAAGTGCTCGTTCATAACTTGAAACCGTTTACGATTATTTAAATAATAAAATCTGCATTCACACATATTTCACATCCTCTAATATGGTTGCATTACAACGGTGAAGCTGTATATTGAATTCACATAGTATGGATTAGGTACATGGCAACACGATTTGATGAGAGCAATCAGATGAAAATGACATGCCATACGATCATTCATACGTGTTGACGGTAAACCTGAAATATTTAATTCAGAGCATATTAAATGATCGCTGCGCCCACAAAAATAGTATTGAACGGTGTTAAATGTGCCTTACTTAATGCGTTATATTTGAAATAGATTTTTTGCTCTATACGAAAAAATGATTTCGATCCATTTACCTAAACATAGACTTCTTGTAGCCACTGTTTTCGACTCGGACCACGGAATCGATGGGACTCTGTTCAGCTTTTCCCCGATAAAAGTTGTGGGTTGTTTGTCGAATGCTCTGTGGTATCCCATCAGTCCGGCCTTGGATGAAACCTTCAAAAGGTTTCTTGCTCTTCAAATATATTGACCTTTCTGCGGAGCAGTTTCCACGACGCCGGGGTTGATCAAAGATGGCTGGATTCAACGGTCTCTATCTACCGCACCATGCGCGGACAGAGACACTACTGACACTTGGACAGTCGCGATTGGTCAGTACGACGGTTTTCGATGCCCTACAATTGTAAATCATTTTATTATTAATCCAAATGCAAGTCTGCATGACGCTTGAAATTATAAACGTACTGCCGTGAAGCAAAAACTAACAATTAGTTTTGTCGTTTGGACATAGAAATATTAATCCAGCGCAGAGCGAATAGACGTCATGTATCGATTGCGTCATTTTCTTAATGAAAATGAACCGAGCTTATGAATGAATGTCACAAGATCCACACTGTTCTCTTATCTGCGGGATTACGGGGTGTGGGAAAACTGTCTTCGTACTTGATTTGTTACAAACAATATACAGGTTTCATTACGAGCACATTGTTATATTCTGCACAACCATTAAGCACAACAAGTCTTCCAAAGAAAGGAAGTTTATTTGGACAGACGAGAATATATTTTTAGTTGATCCCAGCGACAAACTGAGCGACTGTTTAGAGCATTATTATTGGCTATTTGAGGGAACTGAAACGCTTTTTATTATTGATGACTGTTCGGCTGAACGAGACATTGTTAAAAAAAGAAAAGCTCTGTCAAAGCTAGCCTTTAGCGGTCGCCACGCCTTAGTTTCTGTGTGGCTCTTAACTCAAAAATATAATGCAGTCTTAAAAGACTTTAGATCGCAGTTAAAATC
>JAFLJL010017980.1:41674-64435 GCA_018398815.1 Conus ventricosus
AATAAGGCTTAGTATGAGGATTAATGATGATGATGATGATGATGTGATGATGATGATGATGATGTTGATGATGATGCCTGGAATTCCATCTTAGTTTCATCTCTTAAGCTATGCAGTTACGCACACGTTTCAATGTCTATATCCACCTACTGCGATACTGCCGCCACTTCAAGATGGTTAAAGTAAATGAATAACAATGGGTTATACTGGAGTGGGTTGCTAGGTTGACTTGTTCGAACAGTGAGTTCCAAATCGATGCTCTAAAACCAACCGAAGCAAACGTTATATACCTATTTAAATCTATCTCCAAGAAAAAAAATCCGTACAGAAGGCAAGGTATCTGTGCGAAAATTTATTCAGGACGAATGGGCATGTAAAGATATTTGAATTTCGTTTTTTAATGTGTCTGTTAGCTGTTTGAATTCCTATAAGTTCACGGAGCTTTTCAAATGATTTCTTTTTGCCTAAGGAATTTGAGTCTTATCAAGTGTATTAAATTAGTCTGTCACATGAACAGGTTTTTGAAATTCTGCCACCACCATGCATTAATCTGTTTATCTGGCGGACTTCTCCTTGTGACATTCATCATAAGCTCGGTTCATTTTCATTAAGAAAAATGACGCATTCGATACATGACGTCTATTCGCTTGCGCTGGATTAATAATTCTATGTCCAAAAAAAACGACAAAACTAATTGTTAGTTTTTGCTTCACGCAGTCGTTTATAATTTCAAGCCGTCATGCAGACTTGACATTTGTATTAATAATAAATGATTACAATTGTTGTGCATCGAAAACGTGTACTGACAATCACGACTGTCAAGTGGCATCAGTGTCTCTGTCGCGCATGTTGCGGTTGATAGTAAGCCGTTGTATCTACACCTTGGGACAGCCCGGTGGTCGTGAATTGGCTCGTAGAAAAGGTTATAATTATCTGAAAAGGAGCAAGTAACCTTTTGAAGAATCGTTAGGCCGGACTCGAAGTGCCCCACGAGCATTCGACAGCACCCGCAACTTTTGCGGGGAGGAGTCTGAACGAGTCTCATCGTTCCGTGGGCGAGTCGAAAAAATTGTGGGCACTAAGGCTGCGTTTGAGAAATAGGTATACAATCCCCATTCTTTTCGTATAGAGCAACAAAATCTATTTCAATGTTAATCGCATTAAGGCACATTTACCAGTTCTATTATATTTTGTGCGCTGCGATCTTTTAATATGCTCTGAATTAAAATATTTCGGTTTACCGGTCAACAAGTATGATTGATGTAGTGCTGTCATATTCATCTGGTTTGCTTCATCATATCGTGTTGCCAGGTACTAATCCTATACTATGTAATTCGATTATCAGCTCCCGTTGTATGCAACCATATTTAGAGGTGTGATATTTGTGTGAAATGCAGATTTATTATTTAAAGAATCGTAGAAACGGTTCAAGTTATGACGAAGCATTTTCGTGGATCTATGTGATCTGTATAAAATGAAGATTAACGCCATTGAGTTATCCATTCAAGGAATTAAAAATAATTGTAATTCATCAAGCACTAAGCCTTGGCGAATAACTCAGTTCAAGGCAGGAGTGGAATATTCGTATAATTTTTCATTCTTTGTTGATGAGCTTCTTCGTTAAAGCGATTTTTGAAGAAATCAATTGTAATTGGATAGAGCAGCTAGTGCAATTGTAAAGTGTGTTTTAGAACGTGTTGAATGGGTGGAATAGTGATGTGCCACCATAGTGCAAGATCTAAGACAATTGTTATTTGCAGGTTCTCGTCTCATCTCGTTGGTTTCACTTAACCCGTTTATTCCTACTCCTGTTTTACACGCTACTCTTCTCTTCACTTCGGAAAGTCTTTATCCCGCTACTTCTTCGTCGGGAGGAACGTGCTGGTGTGTCGACCTCTTACGAGATCTGGAAGGAACTGTGAACGTCAGCGGAACTCCGGATACGCTGCACAATTCGTGAAGTGAGTGACAATCCCATTAATACCCTTCCTCCATTTCCAAGCACGCCATAACACACTTGACATTTTTCTTACATTTATATCATCTTGTGCATGATACATTTCTTTTGTGTGTATCCGCGGAGATATTTTTGTAGCACGAAGCAGGACGTCTTATTCGTGCTACTGCAAGGAAGTTTAAGGAGAAGGGACAGAGAACTTTTGTCGTTATGGAGTATGGGCATGATTTATTTTCTTTTATATGTTAACTCATTTCATAGGCAACAAACGGGGACATCAACATACAAAGAACATACGACATATTCACGCAGATAATCATCATCTTATTCATACTTAATTTAAATTCCAGTTGTGAATAAAGATCCAAACCTTGATTACATCTGTGGAAAAGATAGTGTAGGGTGTGGAACGAAAGCTTGACTTTCCTACTACGGTCTATCGGTTCTTGCCTGAGCACTCTTCCATCATTTAGAATGGGGTTTATTAAAAACGTCACATATTATTTGGGGGCTCGTCGCGAGGGATCTTCGATTGAAAGTACCTGGAGGTCAGTGAGCAGGGCAAGGATTGTAGACGCAACTCACCTTTTTTCTATGGGAGGTTGGCACCGTGATCTATTATATGTGTTGACCATCTAAACATATAATTAGAAAAATTTAAAATTCACATTTTTTGTTCGTAAATCATTTACATTTATTTCGTTTGTCGCGACAGACGTATTTGTTCCATTATCTCCCTAATTTTTAGAAAAGGGCCTGTCACCACAGAAAACGAGAAAGTAACGACCTTTGCCAATTCACGGTCTTATTTACCACGAATAATTTAACTTCTTATTAGATCTATTTTACTAGATCTGTTGTGAAGAAGATTGGATTCAAGTTGAGTTAGTGCAATCTTGACATTACTGCATGGAATTGTGCAGTGGTGTTGTATTTGTGTCGGATTGGGACACAGTGATTAGAGTACGTATTGATACTCTAAAGGGCATTTCAAACGTAAAGCTATTAACGTGGGTGCGAAGTGGCACCACGGGCTATTTTGCGGGCGCGTATTGTTTTCGTCGTACGATATTGGAGATATATTTTTCAGCACGTCCGTTCGTCAGGTGGGCACTTCGTTCCGTAGCTGTGTGTGGAACGTGGGTTGGTTTGTTGAGTGTTTTGAATAGGGTCGGTTCTATGGGTCACAGGGCAGTTTGTATTTCTTGGGCGTTGTGTCACGCAATGTATGGTCGCTGTGTCACAGGGCCGTTGTGTCATTGGGCCGTTGTTGTCACAGGGCCATTGTCGTCATGGGGCCGTTGTGTCACAGGGCCGTTGTGCACATAGGTCGTTGTGTCACAGGGCCGTTCTGTCACAGCGGCTGAAAGGGGTACGCATCCCTAACCCTATCCCTAACCTATCCCTAACCTATCCCTAACCCTAACCTATCCCTATCCTAACCCTATCCCTAACCTAACCCTAACCTTCACTAACTAACCTTACCTAACCCTAACCCTAACCACTTTAGTTACAAAACTGGTTAATACTTAAAACCCGCCCTGTGACAACGGCCCTATGACACACGGCCCTGTGGACACAATCGGCCCTATGACACAACGGCCCTTGTGACAACAACGCCTATGACCACAAAGGCCCTGTGACATAGAGCGGCCTGGTTTGAGTACACGTGTTGGGGTTTCGAGTGTTGTTATCCACCATTTTACTAACGGGGTTGTGTAGTGTGTTTCCCAGTCGTGGTGGGAAAGTTGTTTCCTTACATCTGGTTTTGGAACGTGTGTCAATATTATTTGCACTACGCGTGAGATATTCGGTTCCGCGTTATTTGTACTGTTAAAATTTGTTAAGACATCAGGATTGCAGTGGTAGGCGAAATGGCGACAAGAAAGTCCGACCGTTCAGGCATCTGCACCATGACGAAAAGTCAGCTCAACAAATTCAGGACTATGCGCAATTTCCAGAGAATGGAAAGCTGAGCACTAGAGTAGGCCCTAAAGGATCAGAACTCGCTCTTTACATTAAGGAAAAGGAACGTGAGGATACGAGAACGAGAGAAGGAGCATTGAGAAAGAGATCGAGAAGAAGAAAGGAGGATCGAGAACGAGAGGAAACGTGAAAGAGAGGGCGGCCGAGAGGACAATGACAGCTAGAGTTAGCCAGAGTTACAGCAGAAGCAGTGGGGTGTTGCTCAACAAGTGCTAAGCGCCCAATCCATTCTCAGACTGTAGTCTCGGCTAAGGTCAGTTACTTACTTAGAAGACAACGGACGACCTTGAGTCATATTTGACTCAGTTTGAAAAAGGTGGCCAGTCATTAATGGGATGGAATGAGGAGGAATGGGGTGCCAGGTTTAGCTCCATTACTCAAGGGCAGAGCTAGGGGAAGGTTATTGGAAACTACCCGCTCGGCAGAGTCGGCGGGGACTATATACCTCATCAAACAGGCACTTTTGATAAGTATCAACTGAGTGCTTGGCATTCAGAAAGAAGTTCTCGTACAGCACGCAAAGAGAGCACTGATACGTCATTGTCACTTTGGGGATCGTTGTCTATGTGGTAGAGAGGTGGTTGAATTTGATCAACGGACAGAAAGGATTTTAAGGAAATGTTAATTCCTAGAGAAGTTTCTGGAAGCATTGCCTTTTTGATTCAGGCGAGATTTGTCAGGGAGAGAGATCCACAGACTGGAAAGGAAGATGTTGCAGCAGCCAGATCTATTTGAACAGGAACGAGACTTGTGGAGAGGAGTTAATCGTGAGGAGTAAACTGATCAATCGTTAGGTATGGTCATGGGAGTGATAACACGAGGGTCACACAAGGAAGCTCGGAAAGGAGGATAAGCCTAGGGATCTGTTACCTGACAGGGGACTGGCAACGACAGGAGAAATTTATCGCTTCCAGTAAATTTACGATGTGGAGGACCACATCACCAGAGGGATTGACCACAGAAGAGAAATGACACAGCGATGTGCACATCGATGCGGTCTGCACAGTGTCAACTAAAGATTGATCAACCAGTGTGTGCTAGTTGATAGAGGGATCGAGTCAATCCCTATTGTCACGGTAGAAGTCGAAGGAGAAGGAAGAAACGGGGGATGCTGTGCGAGATACAGGCCTAGCCATGACGATCGTGAGGAAGGACTTAGTTCCAGAACTATTGTTACAGGTCAGAAAAAAGGGTATCACTGGCATCGTCATCAGTTCAAACCGGAATCTTCCTGTGGGCGGTGTACATTATGGAGACTCCTACTTTTCAGCAAGACTGAGTACTCGTTATGGAAAAACGTATGCCAGTATTGATTGGGAATAAGCACAAGCGAAAGGAGGAGGATCATTAATGTACCGTTTTCCCCATCCAAGCGGCAGCAGTTACCAGGCAAGCAGGGTAAACCGCTCAAGATCAAACTGACGTCTAGCGAGCCGGGGCCCCTTCTGCCTTAATCTCTCTGTCCTGTCCTTCTTTAGCCTCTGTTTCTTTTTCTTTCATAGGCTAAATAGTAAATATTCCATTTATTCCCTCCTTTTGTGTGGTGCAGGGTGGTGTGGTGTCTGTGTGTGTATGTGGCTTGTGGGGGTGTAAGAAAAGGGGGGGGGGGAAGAAGAAAGGGGGGGGGGGCGTGTGTGTTGGTGTCTTTGTGTGAACTGCAGTGTGTCTGTGTGAGCTCAATACACCTGAACAGTGATCAGTGACTTTATTCTGGTCCAACTTATCATTAAATGAAATGTTCTCACCCAATTCTCACATAGGCTTTCCTGTGTACACTGTCCTCTTCTTTCACTTTAAACAACGGGCCTATGGCTTGAAACGTCAGTCTTCTCACTAATGGATTCAACTACCACCAAAAGGTTTTATAAACTTTATTATTTTTTCATTTTGCAACGAATCCTGCAGTAAAACTTTTGTTTCTTCTTGATTGGGAATACACGCAAGCAAGAAAGAGGAGGGATCATTAATGTACCCGTTTATCCCATCCAAGCGGCAGCAGTTACCGGCAAGCAGGTGAAACCGCTCAAGATCAAAGAAGCAACATGCAGCATTGTATCTCCTGCAGAGTTGAAGGAAGAACAGATAAAAGACCCATCACTCAAGAAGTTGTTTGAGTTGGCCCGTAAATCAGACAACGCACGTACCAGCAAAACAGGTGTTGAAACATCATTTATGATCAAGAAGGGAATACTATACAGGAAGGTGCGTACACCAACGACGCAACAAAACCCAAGTTGTGGTACCCAGGAAACTGAGATCTAAGTACTACAAGTAGCTCATGACATACCTATGTCTGGACACCTCGTGTAAGGCGTACGAAAGAGCGTCTGCTACATGATTTCTTTGGCCGGGAGTGGAAGGTGACGTCAAAAGATATTGTGCGTCATGCGATACGTGTCAGAGATGTATCGGCAGAAATAGTATTAGGAAAGCGCCAGTTCAGCGGATGCCGCTGATCGAAATACCGTTCCATCGTGTTGCAGTGGACATCATCGGACCCATCAACCCCATGTCATCATCGGGGAAAGAGATACATTCTCACCGTCATCGATTATGCTACGCGCTACGCAGAGGCAACAGACTCCTGTAACATCAACACAGAAGCAGTGGCTGAAGCTTTGTGGGAAATCTGGACGCGAGTGGGATACCAACACAAATTCTCACGGACAGAGGTAGTCAATTCTTTCTGGGACGATGCAGGAGGTCAACGACTCTTGAACATTAAAGGTATCACCACAACGCCATACCACGCTCAGACCAACGGACTCGTGGAAAGATTTAATGGCACGTTGAAGGTCATGTTGAAAAAAACTTTGCTTGGATCAACCCAAAAAAAGGGGACAGATTTCTTCCTGCAGTATTGTTCGCTTACAGAGAAGCACCACAAGAATCACTCAAGTTCTCACCATTTGAACTACTATATGGGAGACATGTGCGTGGACCAATGCAGGTCTTGAAACAAATATGGACAGACGAGGAGCTAGAAACAGACGTCAGAACAACGGCGGAATTGTCATCGATCTGAAGGAGAGGATCGAAGAAAAAATGCAAGATAGCTCGTGACAATCTGGACAAGGCTGCCGGACGACAAGCCAAGCACTACAACAGGAAAACGAAGATGAGACATCTCATTCCTGGGAACAAAGTATTAGTGCTACTTCCACAGAAACATAACAAGCTCCAGTTAACATGGAAAGGACCGTACACCATTTCCAGAAGAGTCAATCCAGTTGATTACAAGATTGAGATCAACGGCAAGGAGAAGACATATCACGTCAATCTCCTCAAAGAATACTTTGAAAGAGAAGGCTTGAAATAACAATAGTACGTCGCAGTTGTTATGCAGGAGGAGGATCGTGACGAGTATCTGACCAAGGAATGGAAGACAGAGCTAGGAAACATTGTTCATCGTCATGACAATATCAGTGCAAACGTATGCCCTTTGGCATGAGAAACGCAAGTGCCATGTTCACAGGGATGATGAGGAAATTATTGAGTGACATAAAATCAAAAGATGTCCACAACTTTATTGATGATATTTTAATCGCTTCTGAGACTTGGGAGGAACATGTTGAGGCAATCAATGCCGTACTCAAGAGACTACATGAGTAGTAGTATAGTTGTTGAAGAGTGAAGCACTCTCGAATCCTGCGTATGTATATTTAATATATATATGTGAAATGCAAAAGAATTGTGCATAATTTGATTGTTTAATCCTGTATTTGACTTATTAATGGACTGTCACCTTTCTTAGTGTTTTGCTTAAATAGGATTTTTCGCTAAGTAGGGGGGTATTTGTGACATTCATTCATAAGCTCGGTTCATTTTCATTAAGAAAATGACGCAATCGATACATGACGTCTATTCGCTCTGCGCTGGATTAATATTTCTATGTCCAAACGACAAAACTAATTGTTAGTTTTTGCTTCACGGCAGTACGTTTAAAATTTCAAGCTTTCATGCAGACTTGCATTTGGATTAATAAAAAATGATTTACAATTGTAGGGCATCGAAAACCGTCGTACTGACCAATCGCGACTGTCCAAGTGTCAGTAGTGTCTCTGTCCGCGCATGTGCGGTAGATAGTGACCGTTGAATCCTGCCATCTTTGATCAACCCGGACGTCGTGGAACTGGCTCCGCAGAAAAGGTCCAATTATTTGAAGAGCAAGAAACCTTTTGAAGGTATCAGTCTAGGCCGGACTGAAGGGATACCACAGAGCATTCGACAACATCCACAACTTTTTTCGGGGAAAGCTGAACGAGTCCCATCGTTCCGTGGTCGAGTCCGAAAACTGTGGCTACAAGAAGTCTATGTTGAGGTAAATGGATCGAAATCATTTTTTCGTATAGAGCAACAAAATCTATTTCAATATAATCGCATTAAGGCACATTACCAGTTCAATAATATTTTTGTGCGCGCGATCATTTAATATGCTCTGAATTAAATATTCAGGTTTACCGGTCAACACGTATGATTGATCGTAGAGCTGTCATTTTCATCTGTTTGCTCTCATCATATCGTGTTGCCATGTACTAATCCATACTATGTGAATTCCCAAATTTCAGCTCACCGTTGTATGCAACCATATTTAGAGGATGTGATATTTGTGTGAATGCAGATTTATTTATTTAAAGAATCGTAAACGAGTTCAAGTTATGAACGAAGCATCTTCGTGGATCTAAGTGATCTGTATAATATGAAGATTGACGCCATTTGATTTAATCCATTCAAGGATTAAATTGTAATTGTAATTCACCAAGCACTAAGCCTTGGCGAATAACTCAGTCAAGGCAGATTGGAATATTCATGTATACTTTCCTTCTTTGTTAACGAGTTGTATCGTAAAGCAATTTTTGAAGGAAATCAATTGTAAATGATAGAGCAAGCTAGTGCAATTGTAAAGTGTGTCTAGAGCGTGTAGTGAGTGGAATAGTGATGTGCCACTATAGTGCAAGATCTAAGACAATTGTTATCTTGCAGGTTTTTTTTTTCGTACCTTCTTCTTCCTTTGACGACCACCCATGTTCATCACTGCATCTTTATTCTCCATCTTCGTCACACATCTCTATTCTGCTGCATTCTTCGTGAGAGGAACGTGCTGGTGTGTCAACCTTATCGGAACCCCGGAGGTGGACTCTAAGCGATCAACGGAACTCCGGAACGCCACAGGATCCGTGAAGCTGAGTGCAAATTATTCAAACACATCCCTCCATACTCAAGCACGCTACAACACACATCAGACATTTTTTTTCTTGTATATTTTTTTCTTGTGTATGACTATATTCTGCGTGCATTCTCCGGAAGATATATTTTTGTTTGCACAAGCGAACAGTTATTTGTGCTACTGCAAGAAGCGGAGAGGAGAAGGACAGAGACTTTGTTGCTATTAGTATATGTGCATGATTTATTTCTTTTGGTATGTGATTCATTTCATAGGCACCAACGGACATCAACATACAAAGCAACCATACGACATATTCACCGCAGATCATCATCATCTTTATTCATACTTAATTAAATTCAGTTGTTGAATCAAAGATCAAACCTCTTGATTACATCTGTGGAAAGAAAGTGAAGGGTGTGGACGAAAGCTTGACTTTCCTACTACGGTCTATCGTTCTTGCCTGAGCATTCAACCATCATTTATGAATGGGGTCTTATTAAAAACGTCACAATCTTTAGGCAGAAACTTCAAGCTATCCATCTGTTTTTATTAGAATATTTCTTCTGCATTTTAAACAGCCGCGTCTTTAGCTGTTTTCTTCAATGTTTAGCTGAGCATCACAAACCATAAAAATGTGCATTTTTATAGGAGCGTTTCCGTCTGTTTTCTTGTGAATATTTATTTGTATACCATCTTGCCCTATCCTTTCTCCACTTCCAAACAATCTGTTGTCAAATGTGGATCTAAAGTCCAGCCACAGCCATATTTGGATATTAAGTAGTCTTCAAGTCTTACATCATAAAGGCGAAGTTTTTTACATACACGATCAACTGCAGGATCCCTTTGCCTACCTCCAGCAAACAACTTTCTTATTTCATCAAAGTGTTGGTGAGGTAAAAGTCCACGCCCTAAATACAACTGATCAGACTTGCCATTTATTACACAGTCAACCTTCTCAATTTTTGGATTATAAACCGCTTCTGATTCTCTCTGAAAAGGAGTTGTTCCTTCAGTAAACAAGAACAAAATTCCTTTTAAAGACTTTAAAGCCCTATTTAAAATGTATGTTCCAAAGAGTGTCTCGCTTGTTTTTATTTTCTGTAATGGCGTGTATAACCCTTTCATAATAAATAACCGTTTTACTTTTATACTGAGTTAAGATTGTTCTGGCCAGTTCAGGGTTAGTAACAACATCAAACTCAAGAGAAATGTCGGTAACTGTGTATTTAGCTAAAGGGTCTTCAGACAGAACAACAGAATCGCTAGGATTAAATGTCAGTTCATAAATAAGTTTTTCTTTTAGTGCACCTTGGTAATATGGCATGTGTGTCTTTAACAACTCAAAATCTAGAGGGATGCAAAATCTGTTGCCAATGCTTCTGCTACTGCCTCTTTAACATCATTCTTTGCATCCTCCGCTTTAAGCTATGCTTAAGGCCGTTTGGACTTTGTATTCCCTGATAAACTTGTCTTTTCTTCTTTTTTTAGGTAGCCATAGATCAGAATAGAGGGCAAAAATGTCTGCCTCTCTTAGTAAAACGACTTCTTTGCCCTCCAATTTAATTACTATATGATTAACGATAGCTCTGCCTAAATTGGCGACACAGTAGCATTAGGATCTGTCGATTTAATATCTATTTTGAATGATAGTTTAGCGGTGCCTGGCATTTATAACATCGTCAGCGCCAAGATCGGGGAACTAACTGTTAATTCTTGTCCAGGCTCACTGTTGATGGAGTATTTACACTAATTTACAGTCTGCCTTATGCCTTTTTACGCCGTGGGTTCCTTCTCTTTTCTGTATGGATCGAGGTCACAACCGTATGAGTTCATTTTTTATAAAACAAAAAAAAGAATATAAATAAAAAATATGGATGAAGATTATGACGTGCCTGATCCTTCTGAAGAAGAAGAGACGAAACACAATTGGGGCCTTCAGTAGATGAAGAAACTGAAGGAGCAGCAGTAGGCCAGAGTAGGATTAAGCCAAATACGATTGCTAGATAGAATTGAATCATTATATAGCCATATGGGTCGAGAGCAACCAAAGCGCTTAGGGTTTCTAATTTTAAGATAGATAAAGATAATCATTTGTATGTAAGAACCAGTAAAGGGGACCTTGTGCGGCTTACTAAAAAACAGACTCAACCAGTTTTTAAAAACAAACACAATTCTTGGTAAAACTCCCTGTTGCTGACAAAAGGAAATTGAACTTTATTGGAGATTTAAGCTCTGAGGCTGTTAGTCGTTTACAAACATGCGCAAAGGTTGCCAACACGATCTGAAATAGAAATGACCTCTTTTCAGGATTAGGCCAGAACAGATGAAGCAATAGCAGAAATTGAGACGAGTTTAAGTGAGAGACGGTCAGAAAAACATTAGAAACAATTGACGATTCTGACCCCACTGAGCGTGAAATTGAGGTTCTTAGGAGTGAAAACGATAAGCTTAGGCGCGAACTTGAGGGTCTTAAGGATGCTCTTACAACTGTAAGGGAGGAACTAGCGCTCAATTTAGCAAAACTTGGTGAGCTAGATAGAGAAATAGAAGAAGAAAAAAATAAACTGGCTGATGCAGACGATAACAATTTAGGGCGAGAAGAAAAGGCTAGAATACAGCAGAAAATACAAGATTTAATGCTACAAAGGGCGGCCAGGTTAGAATGCTGTCTACTAACAGAGCGCAGCTAGCATCACAAACAAGCAGAATAAGAGAAACTATAAACAGAATACTTTATGAAAACACTACGCTAGCAGAAAGAATAAGAACTCTGTTCAGGGAACAGGGGATTACAATAGTTAGTATATTAACAGCTGTTGGGTTTGCTATCTCTACACTTGTTTATGCTTTAACAGGTAGTTCGCCAACAGGACCAGTACGCCTCCAACACCTCAACCCTGGTAAAAGTTGGATTAGAAAACAATTACATCATCTAGCAAACATATTAAAGAAGTTAGCCGCTAAGCGCTTGATGCCTGCCTAGCATAATTGGCAGTGTTGTTAGTTGGGTTTTGTATTCTATAGGCAAAGTTGCTGGTTATATGGCTGACCATCTGTGGACGCTAGGAGTGCTAGCTGCTGGATTAATTTTTAGTGAAATAAGTAAGGCTAATCAGTAAAAGTTAAAAATACAACAAGGGCTGTCTTTTCGCTGGTGTGACTGTCAGTGTGAGGCAGATCAACAGGTGGAGTGTTTTCTGGGCTGCTTTCTGGCTGTGGGGCGCTTTATAACTGGATCGCTTTCTTCAGGGCTAGGTACTTTCTTTAAAATGGATGGGGCGGGCCTTGTGTTTAAGCCTTGATTGTGCCCTAAGTTGTGGTCGTCTCCAGCTAAAGGATTTCATTGTTATAATTCTGTTCATGCCAATCTGTAGTCTAAGGTCAGAGGGTAGCATGTATAATCCATGACCTAACAACAAAGTCAACCTTTGACCTAGCATGTGCAAGAACGTCTTGATACCTTTGTATGCTGGCAGGCAAATCAACATGCAGAGTTATATAGCATCTTCTAAATTGGCTAGAAATTGTTTTCTAGCGTCAAAGCCTTAGATTGATCAACTATGCTAGACTTGGTCTGTGCTTGTGCTCCTAATAGACACCAAACGTATGTCCGTATGGAGTCATTGAGTCTTGCACTCCTGGCATTGTTAAGCCTTCACTTTCATCTAAGATAAATGTTGCCCAAGCATTAGGATGTTTTTGTTCTATGGATCCTAATCGAACTTGTTTGTTTGGTGAAAAGAGGTTTTACCGGGCCAGTAGTCATAAGTTATTCTCTTTTTGTGCCCCACAAATACATGTGCCTAACCCATGATTGCGGTCTAACTTTTGTCTAAATCATTGAAGGATTAATGTTAAATTCGTTGCAGATTCTTTCATATGCATTATTGTCCATTGGGGCTTTAAAAGGGTTTTAAAAAAACCCCTTTGGTGGGGCTTGGGGAGGATTTTCCTTGTTTTTCGGTTTAAAAATTCTAGTTTGGGTTTAAACCGAAATTAAAAATGACCTTACTAAAAATTTGGGTGGTTTTAAAGGTTTGGGGAAAAAGGCCCCACCGAAATTGGCTTTTTAAATTTTTTAAAATTTTTTAAAACTTTTTTTAAAAAAGTTTTTTTTTAGAAAAAAAATCCCCGGGGCATTTTCTTTTAAATTAAAAAAAAGTTTTTGGTTTTAAAATACCCAATTGTAGGGGGGTTTTAAAGGGGTCCCTTGGAAAAAGGGGGGGGGGAAAATTTTATGGGGGTTAAAAACAAAAAAGCAAAAGGAATTTGGGGGTTAATAAAAAGCCCAAAAAAATCTTTTTTGGAACTTTTTATATTTAAAAAACTTTTTTTTTAAAATTAAGTTTTAAAATTTTAGTTAAATTAAAAAAAATGACATTAAAAACAAAACAAACTTTTTAAATTTTAAAGGAAAAACAATCCGGAATTAATAGGTTTTTAAAAATTGGTTAAATTTTGGGGTTTTAAATATTAAAAAAGTTTAAGAAAACGGTTGTTAAAGGGGGCAAAAAGGGGAAATTTTTTAGTTTTGATGGAAATTAAACTTTTGTTTTCTTTAATAAATTTTAAACAATTTAAACATTAAAATTAAAAAAAAGGGGGAAATTTTCTTACCCAATTATTTTAAAAAATTTTCCAGAAACTTTTGGGAAAAAAAAATATGTTTTTTGGGGGAAAAATTCCGTGAATTTTTTTTTAAAAATTTTTAAAAACATCCCCCCCCACCCCCCCTTTTTGGGGGGTTTTTTTAAAAATTTTCCCCCCCCCCCCCCCCCCCCCCCCGAAAAAATAACCTAACTAATAAAAAGAACGGAAATAAGGCTTTTTTGGTTACAATTTTTTTAAAAGGAATTTAAGAAAATTGGTTTTAAAAATTCGGATGTAAAATTAACTAACCCCGCGGGCTTGTTTTTTTAATTTTTTTTTCCCTGGAAAGTAAAAGTTTTTAGAAAACCCTATAAAGGGGGACGCCCCCCCTTTTTTTTTTTCCCAAAAATTTTTTTTCCCTTTCCCATTCTTCTACCCCCCCCCCCCCCCCCCCCCCCCCCCCCCCCCCCCCCCCCCTTTTTTCTTTCTTTTTTTCCTCCCCCCCCCCCTTTTTTTTCCCCTTTCCCCTCCCCTCTTTTTTTCTCCCCTCTCTTTTCCTCTTTCTCTTTCTCCTCTCCTTTTTCCCTCTCTCTCTCTTTTTTCTTCCCCTTTTCCCTGGGCCCTCTCTCCCCTCTCTTCTCTCCTCCCCTCTCTTCTTTTCCCCCTTCTTTTCCTTTTTGGTTTAATCTGGGGGTTTTCATGCCAAATTCTTGATTTGCGGGAAAATTTTTTTGGGCCTCCCAGTGGATGATTTTTGTTTTTTTTTTTTTAACACATGGTTTTATTTAAGACAAAATAGGGAAGGGACATTTATTTTAACAGAAAAAAAGGGGGCAATTTTGAAATTTTTGTTCATTTTTTTGTATGTCAAAAAATTTTCCTCCCCCCCCCCCCCCTTTTTTCCTTCTCCCCCCCCCCCCCTCTGGAAATCTTTGCAAAAATAGACCCCAACCCCTTAAAAAAATTTTTTGGTTAAATAATTTTTAAATAGGTTTTTTGCAAGAATTTAATATTGGGGGTTTTAAGCAACATTTTCTTGCCAAAGTTATTTTTTTAAAAAGTTTGTAAAAAATTCCCCTAAGTCTCTCTCTCTCTCTCTTTCTCCTCCCTCTCTCTCTTCCCCTTTTCTCTCCCCTCCTCTCCCTCTCCCCCTCCTCCTCTTTTCTCTCTCTCCCTCCTTTTCCCCTCTGTCCTTTATGATTTTGGGTTTTGGGGGTTTATGCTAAAAATCCTTGATATTATTTTTCCCCCCAGGGGAATTTTGTTTGCACATGTGTTTTTAAACTAAAAAATTGGGAAATTTGGGGAAAATTTGACAGTCTTTTAAAACAAAAACTTTGCTGCAAGGGGTTGGATATTTTGTGCATTTTTCCCAAACTTTTTCCCCCCCTTTTCCCCCCCCCCCCCCCCCCCCCCCCCCCCCTTTTTCCCACCCCCCCCCCCTTCCCCCCCCCCCCCCCCCCCCCTTTTTCCCCCCCCCCCCCCTCCCCCTTTTGTTTTTTTAAATTGCTTTGCGATGCTTTTTTCTTTTTCAGCTCTGAAAAAGGGTTTGGGGGAAAAAATTTAGATTAAACCCTGAACCAAAGTTTTCCGGGTTTTCCGATCTTTTTTTTTATTTTGTTGTTCTTATCAAGTTTTAAGACCCCCCAAACCTTGGCCCCGGGGGCCCCAAAGGGTGCTGGTGCGGAAAGTGGGGATTTTTTTTCCTTGTGTTTTTAAAGTTTTTGGGACTTGCACCCTGGCTTGCCCGCTGAATTGCCTAACCCCACTGGTTTTCAACGGGGATCATGAAAACTCCCATTGCATATATTACCTTGAAGAGAAAATTTTACATGAAGGGTTTTCTCTCCAACTGTATCAAGAAAAAAACTTGTGCCTTCCCGGCAAAAAAGTGAATTTAAAACTCCCTACAAGCCCTAAAACCTTCTTTTGGTTAGATAAAATTCTTTTGTAATTTTGTTACTGCTAGCGTCAATTTTTTTTGGATTGGGTGCACACCGATCCCCAAGCCCAAATTTGCAGCCCGAAACGTGAAATTTTTATGATCAGGTGAAAAAAGAAGGTCATTTTGATGGAAAAGGGCTAGGGGGCCCGATAGGGGGTATCAAACTAGAACTTTTTTTTGGGGAAATTTTTGCGGGAATTTTGGACAATCTCCACGGGAAAACTGAAAAGCACTTACCTCCAAGTGCATTACTCCCAAAACCCTCCCCCAAATTGTACAAAAATTAAGGGGTTCTGTAAAAATTTAAACCAGCGGGTATCTGCAGCCGGAAGCCATTACTGAGCAAACATCTCCCCCAAGACCACTGCAGCTTTCAAAAAGCGCCACATGGGGAAAGGAGAAATAGAAATTTCCCGAACAAGGAAAATAAAACAAAAACAAAAATGTTTTTTTCCCACAAAAAAGTGCCCCTAAACGTTTTCGCCCAAAAACGTGCTTGGACAATGTGGTTCTACCCCCAATAAAAATCCAGTATTTTCGAATGTAAATTTCCCTTTGCCCCCAACCCCCAAGATCCTATTGTTTGTCTCGGGACCAGTATTAATACCCATCCCCTGGGCTAAAAGTTTAAGGGGCATAGAAAACTTTGAACTAAAAAAACAAGAAAAAATGAACCCCCCCCCGATGTAACTACAGCCCGGGACTTTGTGAAAAGACCGTGGTCCAACCCAAACCTCAAATCGCTCCTAAAGAGGGCCCCTTTCCTTTTGAGATTTTCTTTGAACCCCTTTTTTCCAGGAATTCATGGGGTCACAACCGCAGACGCATCAAAAAACCTAGCCGGGACTACGAAAGGGCCCCAAGGAAATACAAAACCCTGCCCCTGCCCCCATGATGCAGCTGCAGTTTTTGCTGAAAATTTTAGGGTGAAAAGTTATCCATTTTTCTTAAAACAGATAGAAACTTTAAAAGAAACCTTTTTCTGATAAAAAAATTTTTAAAAAATTTTCCCAACCGTGACCCCACGGATACTACAGGGGAAAAAAAATGAAAAAGGGGCAAAAAATTGGGGGGAAAAAGGGGAAAAAAAACCCAAAAAAATTGTCACTTTTTGTTAAAGACTGTAAAATAGTCCCCCCAGTTTAAATGAAAAACCCCTTTTTTAAAGACCCATAAACCTTTCCCCCTACCCTTACGGTTGCCCCTATCGGGTTTTTTGGCAAAACCTGTACGCTTGCCCAAAATTGGGTTCAACAAGCCATTGCCCACCAAAAAAAAAGTAGCTTGAGGTTCCGGGGTCATTGAAAACCAAAGATTTTCAAATGCAAACTAGAAACTATAAATGAAAACAGGGCCCCCTTTCCCAAAAATTTCCTGCCTGGCTACTTGTTTGTATGTCCTTATATCCCGTGGGGGACAACTCCTTTGGGCACCCAGCAGTTAAAAAAACTGTGAAAGCACCCCCCCCCCCTTGGGAGTCCCAACGATTGTAAAATTTAAAAGGGCCTGAAAATACCCCCTGGACAACAATAGGCTTTTTTACAGACGGTAAGGGGAAACGCTTTAAAGTTTCCCCCAATAACGGGCACAGCCAGGGGGCCATCCCATCCCCTGTGATACTTTTGATTGTTTTTTTGGGAGTTTTTGGATGAGAAACTTGTAGAGTTCGGCCCAGTCCCCCTTCTGTCCTCATCTATTCCCACCCCAGAAAACAGACTCGAAACCCCCGGTTTTGGGAGTAGATTTAGAATGAGGGGTTTTATAAATTCTGCAAAGATAGTGCCCACTAAAAGACTTCGAAGCATCTTCAAAACCCTTCCCACCCCATATAAAATGGACTGTGGAACAGGGGCGGGAAAAAAACTACCTAGATTTGACATTTTTAAAATTAAAAATTGAAGGCAGGATAATTTCAGGTTTTCCCCCGAAAAAACTGCAATGCTCCCTTCCCCCTAATTTTTGAATGCCCCCGCTGTTTTAAAGGGGCTTGCATCAGGAATAGGCACCCAAATCCGTATTTTTGTCATACAGAAAACCCTCGGAAAAACAAAATTCCAAAATAGGGAAATACTTGTATTATCAGGATGGCATTGGCCAAAAACCCCAAATAAAAGAGTTTCCGAAAAGGTGCCCAGAAAAATGGGAAAAAACTTCTACATAAAAAGTTTAAAAAGAATAAAGGTAAAAAAATGGGATGGGGCCCCTACCCTTTTGACCCCCGATTACCTTTCTAAACCCTCCATAATAAAAAAGAACCTCCACCTTTCCCCTATAGCAAACACAAAATGTAGAAATTTTTTCCCCCCAGGGATATTAAACTCTTTGACCAAAAGAGAAAGAAATTGGGGAAAAATCTACAAACCAACCTTCCCAGACGGTTTTTTTCCCCCAGGGGGCCCACACAGGAACCCGGGAAATTTTTTTTTTCCTTTTGGGGCGAAAACTTGCAAAAATTTAGAGAAGACTTTACATTCGTTTCACCTTTTTTACCAAACGCAAAAGGAAAATTAAACAAAAACTTAAAATTCAAAACACCAAAAAGTGATCTACATGTTTGGTGCGCATGGGATCCCAAAAGAATTTGGGTTTTTTTCTACAGAAAATTTTTAAAGGGTTTTGGGGGGCGAACCCCCAAAACGGGGGTCAATCTTAGGGATGCTCAAAAATGAAAAGTGGCCCCCCCACGCCCGCACTCCACACACCCCACTGATCGCTCAGTGCATTCCTCAAGGTTGTTCCCATTGAAAAAAGGGGGGAAAGTGTAGACAGAAATGCTAAAACCCGAGAAAAATATGGCAACCAATCTTGGACTAAAAATTTTTTTGGGCTAATAAAAAAAAGGGTATAAAAGCCTTCTAAAAGAAAATAAACTATTCAAAGAAAAGGAAAGCCGGGCCAAAATTTTCCCAATTTTGAAAAAAGTAATAGATCTAATGGTTAAAATTTTAGGTTTTAAAATATTTGCTTGTGCATTTTAATGCCTGTGGATTTTGCCCTTCTCGTGTGGTTAACTGAGGGCTTGTTCCGTTTTTTTTCCCAGTTGGCATCATCATTTCCTCCCCCCCAAAGGGCAGGGAAGGGTTTTAAACTTGCTCTCTTTTTTTGGGAAAGGTTTTAAATCACTTTTTAGTGGAAGATCCCAAAAAACGACATAATGGTAAGCACGATTTCCTTTTAAATTTTTTATAAATAGATATTTCTCCTATTCGGTCTCTCCCCTTCTCTTCTCTCTCCCCTTTTCTCCCTCTCTCTCCTTTTTTCTCCCCTCTCTCCCCTCCCCTCCTCTCTTCCCTCCTTTTTGTCTCTTTTTTTCCTCTTTTTTCCCCTTTCTTCTTTCTATCTCTTTTTCCCCCCCCCCCCTTTTTTCTTTTTTTCTCTCTTTTTTGCCTCCTCTTTTTTCCCCTTTTTTCTTTCTTTCTCTCTTTTTTCTTTTTTTTCCCCTTCCCCTCCCCTTTTCTTTCTCTCTCTCTCCCCCTTTTTCTCTAAACTCTCCTTCCCCTTTTCTATTTTTTCTCTCTTCTCTCTCTTCCCCCCTGTCCTGTTTTGGTATCTGGTGGGGTTCATGTCAAAAATTGATACTGCTTTGGAAATTTTTTTGTCCCCCATGGATAGTTTTTGTTACACATGTGCTTTTTCTAAGATCAAAATAGGAGGAAGGGCAGGCATTTTAAAAGAAAAAAGCGCAAGTATGAATGTTTGTGTTTTTTGTGTGCCCCAAAAGTTTTCCCCCCCCCCCACCCTCCTTTTTCTTCCCCCCCCCCCCCCCCCCCCCCCCCCCCCCCCCGTTTTTTAAACCCTTTACAACATAAACACCAATCCCAAAGACTTTGGGAAATTTTTAAAAGGTGCAAGGGCATAATAGGGGTTTGACTATTTTTTTGCAAGTTTTTCTTTCAAAATATTTTTGTAATAAGATAGTTCTCCTAGTCTTCCCCTCTCTCTCCTTTTCTCTCCCTCTTTTCTCTCTTTCTCCCCATTTCTCTCCTCCTCTCCTCTTTTTTTCTCCTCTCTTTTCTCCTATTTTTTCTCTCTCTCCCCTCTCTCCCCTTTCTCTTTTCCCCTCTCTCTCTCTCTCTCCCTTCCCCCCCTGTCCTTTAAAATATTTGGGGGTTTTTTGCTGAAATTTCCCTTTATATTTCTTTTTTCCCCCCAGTGGATAGATCTTGTTTGCACATTCTTTTACTTAAAATTTTTAATAGGAAATGACAGTATTTTAACAGAACTAGGGTGCGGGGTGATAGGGTTTTGTTTCAGTTCCCAAAGTTTTTTCTTTTTCCCCTTTATTTTCCCCCCCCCCCCGCCCCCCCCCCCCCCCCCCTTCTTTCCCCCCCCCCCCCCCCCTTCTGCCCCCCCCCCCCCCCTTTTTTCCCCCCCTTTTCCCCTCTTTTTTGTTTTTTAAATTTCAGTTGCCCATTTGGGGGGTTTCTGTTTCACTCTGAAAAAGCTTCGGGGAAAAAATTTTTATTTTAAAACCTGGAAACCCAAAATTACCGGATTCCCCCCGGGCTTTTTTTTTTTTGTTGTTTTCTTATATATAATATATAAATATTTTTTAAATATATTTATATAAAATAAAATTTTATATAATTTAAAAATATATAAAATACAGATTGTTAATCTTCTTTATAAAAATGATTGGTGCGGTTTTGATTTGATGAGAGACAACCATTTAGCTTTTCTGTTAAGCATTCCCCCAAATTGGGCTTACCAAACAAAGCCAAAACCCACCAAAAGGGTTTTCTCAAAAAATTAAAGTTGCTTTTTTTAGTTGTGGTTTCCCCCTTTTTAAAGTCACTTTTCCTTATGTCATAATTTTTTTTTGATGCGTGCTAATAAAAGGGATTTGTGCCTTGGGGTATTTCTTTTAAAAAAAAACAACAACAAAAACAAAATTTAAAAAAAAAAAAAGGGGAAAAAGAAACACGAAAAAAAGAAAAAGGGAACCCAAAACTAAAGTACTAAAAAATTTTCAGTTTTTTGTTTCCCTTAAAAAATAGATTTTTTTGTATCAAATTACAGCAACGCACCTTATTTTTTAAAAGGGGGTTTACAGCAAAAAAAAAAACATTGCCTTGGGAAAATGGGGAAAAAGCATCGAAAAGGGGGAAAGGGAGAGCGAGGGGGGGGAGGGGGTAAATGAAAACCCGTTAGTTTAGGGCCCGGTAAAGGGGGAAAAATAGAGAAACATCGCCAATAAAAGGGTGGGAATGGGGGAGGGGGGGGGGGGAGGAAACAGATGGAAGGGGGGGGGGTTTCCCCTTTGGGAAAATGTCTCGTGCAACTAAAAAAAAAGTGCTCGAAAAACAAAGTTGTGAGCAATGTCATTTTTTGGGGGTGTGTGTGTGTGGGGGTGTGTGTGTGTGTGTGTGTGTGGTGGTGTGTGTGTGGTGTTGGGGTTTCCCAGCATTTTTACCTCACTAGTGTTTTCAAAATTTGACTTTACCTATCTTTTGCATTGGACAGGATTTCCGGTCATCTGAAATAACAAACACGGAACTTGGTGGTGTTTTTTTTTGGTTTAAGTTAAATGGAAAAAATTATTTTGCACAAATTTGGAAGGGCCCTTTGGGAATAAAGGGAAAAGGGATGAGGGAAGCTGATTTCTATTCCCTACGTTTTCTTAGTAACCTTCTTGCCAACACTGTCGAAGGCTTTCTGAAAATTTATGAAGCAGGGTGCCTACTCTTTTCCTTCCCTTCCCTTTAAAAATATGTCAATAATTTTTTTAATTTTATTTTCAATTTTTGGTTTTTTAAAATATTGTCAATAATTTTTTTTATATATTTTCAAAAAGTTTTTTTTATATTGTCAAAAATGTTTTAATATATTTTTCAATAATGTTTTAATATATTGTTTAATAATGTTTTTTATATTTTTGTCAATAAAGTTTTTATATAATTTTTCAAAAAATGTTTTTATATATTTTCAATAATTTTTCATAAATTGTCAATAATGTTTTAATAATTGTCAATAATGTTTTCATATATTTTCAAAAATTTTTTAAATATTGTCAATAATGTTTCAAAATTAAAAAAAAGGGCGGCTGTTCGAAAAATTCTTTTCTAAATCAGGTTAATTTCAATTTAAAAGTGTACAAAACCCTTTTACTCGCAACCTCTTTTTATTTAACATACGGCAGAAAAAAAAATGTTTCCCCCCGTTTTTTTCAACCATTATCTCCTTTTAGGGTTTTTGGGTTTTTTAGAGGGGGGGCCCCCTTTTTATCCGGGTGTATTGATTCCCGATTTTCCCAAATTTCCCGGGTATGCATCCCCTTGTTTGAACCCTTTTTACAACAGTTTTTTTAAAGATGGAAACAGTTAGAGGGACTGAATGTAGTGATCTCCCTTTTAAATTCCCTCAAAACCCGGGCCTGTGTTTTTTTAGAAATTGGGGTTTTTCTTTTTAGTGATGGGGGAAAACTAGGTTTAGAAGTGGAGGGGATCATGATTTTTTTTTATAAAATTTTTCCTGGACTTTCCTGTTGCACTTTGATCTGCATTTTCATTTTTGTTTAACAGCTTGTCCAGATGTTTTTCCAGGCTGTTTCTTTAAAAAGGGGTTTGGTTTTTTCTGATTTTTTTTAATAATTCCGAGGGGTTTAACGCTAATTTGTCTTTTGCAAAGTTTCACTACCTGGTGACTGGCTGTTGTTTGTACGTTCTCTTTTGTTTTTGACTAAAAGTTATAAAACTTATCTTGCTCTTCTGGAAATACCTTTCTCTGCTCCCGTGGAGAACCAAACCAGACCACAGCACACGTGCTCTGTGACTGTTGTTGATTTCCGGGGACTGTAACTGGAGACATGCCGATGCCTACCACTTTGAGGATCTGCAAAGACTGATGAGGACCTTTGACCTTTCCTGGGGTTTGGTGTACAAGTATGATGGCACTGGAGAAGAAAGAAAGAACGAAAGAAAGAACGAAAGAAAGAAAGAAACAAACAAACAAACAAACAAACAAACAAAGAAAAGAAAGAAAGAAAGAGCGAAAGAGAGAGAGAGGAGAGAGGAGAGAGAGAGAAGGGAGAGAGAGAGAGAGAGAGAGAGAGAGAGAGAGAAAGAAAGAAAAACAGACAGAAAGAAGAAGAAGAAGAAGAAGAAGAAGAAGAAGTAG
>JAFLJL010017980.1:69535-97035 GCA_018398815.1 Conus ventricosus
GAGGAATCCACAGGCTTCTGTGTGCTGATAGATCACCTGTGTGTGTCGAAGTTCTGATGGGGCTGTACCTGGCGTGATAGGAATGGGCTGTCAGGATGTATCTGAACATCTATGTGTGGGAAGACGTGTCATGGAAACAGTCCTGTGTGTCTGCTTGCAGGCTTTCTGTCCCTGCTTTCTTCTGAAGTGTCTGCTGCTATCTTCTGTTTCATCACTCTGGATCGCTTTCTGGCGTGCGTTTCCACTCTCACTTCCTGAACTTCTGCGCACTCGGAGCAACTGGCAGTTGTGCATGCCTGGTTGTTGGCATCCTGTGGCAGCTGTGCCCTTTCTTTTCCACGTCATTGCTCACTGGGAGTTCTACAGTCGAACAGGCATCTGCATCCTCTTGCCAATAACTAGGAAAACAGTTCAATGGTTCATCTGTAGCCTTGCTGTTATGGTTGTGCTAAACTTCATCCTGTTTGTCTTATAGTCTTTGGGCCAAACCATCATATTTTACTCTGTGGCAAAACAGTCTATTATCAGTGGCCCAAACGTCTCACAACAAATCCGGGACACTGACCATGCCCGCCGACTGTTTCTCATCGCCCAATGTTCAGACTTCCTGTGCTGGTTCCCCAATTGGTTCTGCTGGGTATCCTGGCCTCTCAGGGCGTACCTGTGTCTGGAGAGTCAACGTTGCCATGGCAATCTTCGTGCTGCCCTGACTCAGCCTGTCAATCTTTCTGTTCCGCTGAAATGCTGATGAGTGAAACGGCGTCGGTGCCAGGGAGGACAGATGATCATATGGATCGAACTCAGAGATGAATGAGAAATAATGAAATAAACACAAACAGCCATCTCTCTCTCTCTCTTCTCTCTCTCTATCTCTCTCTCCTCTCTCTCTTCTCTCGATCCACTCTCTTTCACACACACACACACACAACATATCTATCTATCTATCTATCTATCTTTCTATCTATCTATCTATTTACCTACTACCTACCTACCTACCTTACCTACCTACTACCTACCAACCCTACTACCTAATCTATCTATCTATCTTTCTTTCTTCTATCTATTATCTATCTATCTATCAAATTATCTATCTATCTATATATCTATCTAAATTCCATCTTTTCTATCTAACCAGGAGGACATACTGATTAAATGGATAGAACTCAGAGCTGAAGTCCAGCTGAATATGCTATAATAATTGGTCTGAAAGCTCTGCAATATTGATGCTAATTGTTGGAATATGAAACTAACGGAACCAATGTCTTCTTCAGCCGGGATTTACCAAATTAAATCACAGGCTGTTACATGCAATGTAAAACGCATGTAAGATTTGTAGACGTGCGCGTATGAAACAAGGCTTGCATTGCACATACACCACACACACAACACACACACACACACACACACACACCACACACACTCTCTCTCTCTCTCTCTCTCTCTCGCACACACACAACACCACACACACACAACACACACACACACCAACACTCACGCACGCTTTGCAACACTGCACGCCCACACGCGCGCACGCATGCACGCCCGCACGCACGACGCAAGCCAGCCCACCCGCACGCCGCACACACACACACACACACACACACACACACACACACACACACACACAACACACCACACACCCCCACTTAGTACTTCTTTCTCCCTCTCTGCCTCTCTCTTCTGTGGTATCCATCCATTATCGATCTATCTATTAATCTATCTATCCATCTTATCTACTCTACATAACCTACCTACCTACCTATATATCTGTTGATCGACCTGTCCATTTGGCACATTATTCTATTCAGTAGGACAGTTGGTACTGTGACCGTGTCAGTATTGAAATACTGCATCTGCTTCATCCGGACTGAGATACGTCCGTACAGGAGTGGACAATTCATTCTGCAAGAAAATCAGTTCTTCTTTACTCACTGAGAGAATCCACAGGGGGAAGTAGGGTCACAAATGGATGTTTGTGACTTTTATTCGCTGTAAGCAGGCAGTGACAAGACTGTCCTTCTGTTCCCGATCAGTCAAGGTAAGTCGGAAAACATCAGACAGCTTCCGAGACCAGGTCAGCTACAAGGTTTTAAATGACACAGAATTTATAACGACTACTGGATATACACAGTTCACTCTGCTTGGATTAGCCTTACTTGGAGCTTTTGACAGCCTCTGTCTGTATTCTCAGCGGCTGGTGTGGCTACTGGGTGAACTGGCGTTCAGTGGCACACGATCACGGGTCTAACCCTGGGCATGTGAATGAATACAATGAGGGTGTTGCTACACCGATGGCAAGGTGTGTCTGCCCAGTCCCAGGTTGTACGTGTGCGGGTGTGTTGGCGGCAGTATGTATAGCCTCCTCACCCAAAGTGAAACCATCTATTGTCACGGTCGAGAACGATGTGATGTCCATAATCGAATGATGTTGCTGGGTCATGTAGGTGGGCGCCTATGGTGATGATGCCCTTGTGTGTTCTGTAAAGCGTTTCGAAGGTTTTTCTCTCAGGTTTTCCCCAAATAGTTCTCTTCAGTCCCGACAGTCTATTTGGTTAGATACCTCCAGACGTGTCCAGCTTGTCAGTTTTGTCCTTGGGGGCGACTCAGCTGGCTGCGGATGGTGTTGATTAGTTTGCGGATGTACGGTGGACGCCGGTTTTTTATGATCTTCCTTGCTAAGGCTTCAGTCACACGAGGACATTAGGGGATGGTGGCATGTCTTTTACGCATGGTTTGGTCTTGTTTGGTGGTAGGATGCGGTGGTGTGATCTTCTTGCAAATATGCAAGTGGGATGTTTCCACGCCCCCACTTCTCATAGCTGATATGGTGAGAACCAGTTTGAGGCGTTTCCTTTTGCCTGGTATTTGCATCCTGAGTAGAAGCAGATGGTGTTGGCCGCATGGCGCTCTAGGGAGGCTGTGTATCACTACGAGTTGTGTTCCAGTGGCTGGTGGCTTTCTAATGTAGGTACCTGGTCGGTGTGGGTAGGTTGCGGTACACACTGTAAGGAGTAGAGGCTGTCCTTGTCCGTGTAATGAGTGTGTCTAAGCATGGCAATCGAGTTGTTCTCTCCACATCATGAGTCATTTTGATAGCCAGGAGCGTTGACTGTTCAAATGGTAGTGATGTTCTTCCACAGCTCCCTCTTGAGGATGGTCCATGGTGTCGTCACGTAGCGGCCCCAACTCGACATAGTGGGAATGGTACAGTCGTCAGGGCCTTATCTCGAAGTCTCATGAAGTTGTGGCTTACATGGGGCTGACTGGAGAGCCCATGGCTGCTCCTGTTGTCTGCTGGTTGAAGTTACCTTGGTCCATGATGTAAGTGGTGTTGAGACAGCAAGCAGGAGTTCACAGATGCGTCACGGAAAGCGTTGTACGCTGGGGCAGAGTGTCGTCAGCCTGGAGTCTTGCTTTGATGATGTGGATGATTTCTTTGATGGGAATAATGTGTGATCATGCCGAAATCTCTATGATACCAGGACACTCGTCAGGGAGGAAAAAAAAAGTCACAAACAACAAAAAAAATAAAAACGTGTTGTCTGCCCGTTTCTGAACCAAGTTGATAGGTTGATGATGTGGTTGTTCTGTCGATTCCTAACCAAATGAGACAGGTGTCTGCCACAAATCTCGCCCGTCTCTTACAGAGTGGACACATCTGGATGCAACTATGTGATGGAGAGGGAAGTCTTTCTTGTGCACCTTCGGACGGCGTAGAACTTGGGGAATCAGTGGTTGAGTGGGTTCAGTTTCTGTAAAAGTCAAGGGAAAGTCCGCCCCGCCTCTAGACACGTTTGAGCAGAACTTGAAAATTACCTTCTCTTTAACAAATGCCAAATGGACTGGAACTTCAGTGACGGGAAAACACCTGCCACCCCTAACCAAACATTTAAACAATGTTAGGTCTGGACAGTGGTACTTGTGTCCGAAATATCATGGATCTTCAATGGTCTGCCCTGTATCACGGAGAACACCTACGTTAATGTCATTCACTACATGTTGTTTGTCTTGCATGACATGGGACCACCAAAGCAAATTGTATCGCGTGCGTGTTTGTTTTGTATAATATGTTTGTCATTTTAATTTGGTGGAAACAGTATGTTTTCTTCTTGTCAGTTGTCACTTTCGTCAAATAACTGATGATGCTATTTAAACGTTGTTGATGAATTGTAGAAACCATGCTTAGGACACACTCACAATATATTACATCCTGTATAATGACCTTCGGGAGTCTATCTCTCTCTCTCTCTCTCTCTCTCTCTCTCTCTCTCTCTCTATCACTCGCTCTCTCTCTCTCTCTCTCTCTCTCTCGCCTCGAGAGCAGTTTGGCAGAGAGTCACATCCAGCAATCAGACTGATTTGCCATTGTTTTTTACTTTTGTATGCGTACATATTTTCATCAGAACATCGGTTTAAATCACCGTTTGCCCTGTTCACGGAGGAAACACTATTAGATTTTCCGTCATTTCCACTGTTCTGGGTTCATGTTGGTAGCTATCTAACAGCCTAGCCACTTTCCATTTGTGTGCAGTGAAACACACAAACCAGACAGTGGCACATCTGCCCTCAAGAGCCTCAAAAAGACCGCCAGGAAACTGCTATGGATGATCAAGGGACACAGAAACACACAGAAAACCAAGAAGGCGCCATTGGATTAACTCCCAAAATCACCAAACAGACACCAGAGAAAAATCATTGTGGAGTCACAATAATGCCCAAAACATCCAAACCAACAGTGAAAGCAGTATTCTACAGAAAATATGTGACTGTGCAGACATCAGGGACATTCTTGCCTGCATGGTCTGTAAACAAACCGATGAACATCAGGTGTACGTAATGCCACAATTACTTCTTAGCACCCAGATCAACTCAGCAGTTGTTTATGCAAAATGGATCTCTGAATTGCACGTGGTTGTTTCCTTGAAAGGCAAGGTCCAGTCTAGATCGGCTTCCCACCCCACGGGTCACGGCCTGGACAGGCTGACGCTTCATTTCCATCATTCAGACTCTTGCTCTGTTCCAATTGTCATGATCTACGCCGCAAAATATGTCCTCACGCCTTTCCACAGATACGCCAACCATGGTTCCATGATCAGAGTCAGGTGGAAGGGTGTGATGAGCCTGAACATGATACCTTCTTGTCGATGTCGCTGCTGGACCATGAGATCTGGATCGTGTTTCAGTCAACGACTTCCGTGGATTCATTAAACGTGTCCATGTTTGTCAGTTGTCAACAGTTACAGCCACCTAAACATGCTTGGAGAGGTTGTTTCACCTGTCCACCAATCATTGGTTTTCTTCATTATTTTTGAAATTAATTGTGTTAATACATCGTTTGTTTGGTTGTGTGTGTATGTATGTATGCATGTTTGTATGTATGTATGTATGTATGTATGTATGTATGTATGTAAGTATGTATGTATGTATGTATGTATGTATGTATGTTTGTTTATGTATGTATGTATGTAAGTATGGATGAATGTAGGTATGTTGTATGTATGTATGTATGTATGTAGTTTGTATGTATGTATGTGTGTATGTATGTATGCATGTATGCAGGTATGTTGTATGTATGTATGTAGTATTCAATTTTTAGATCTGATAATCGGCAACTATGTCTGTCACGGACTCTAAGCCAGAGACACAGCTCACCTGGACCACTAACTACCCCCGTCCTCTGAAAACAAAAGAACGTGTAGCAGACAAATAGCAATGGACAAAATGAACATCCATGTCAACATGTAGAGGCACCAAGTATTCCTCTAAGTGAATGTACATAATTCAACAATTACCCAAGCAAGTGCATTCTTCACAGGAGGGGGGAAAGGACAATACGCCGTTAGGTAATTGGAGTTGCCATCCCCCAGGTAGGTCAGAATATGGCCGCACAGATGTGTTCATACAAGGACGATAACAGACACCAAAACCCTTCAGGACAGGACAGGTAATGCTGTTCTCTCAGGAGATTACAGACACAAGACCCTTCAGGACAGGACTGGACTGCTGTTCTCACAAGGAGATACAGACACGTCCACCTTCAGGACAGGGACAGGACTACTGTTCTTCACAAGGAGATACAGGACCACCAACGTCCTTCAGGACTGGACTGGACTGCTTTTCTCACAAGGAGATACAAGACACCACGTCCTTCAGGACAGGCAGGATACTGGTTCTACAGGAGATTAAAGACACCGCGTCCCTTCAGGACAGGAGGACGTGTGCTGTTTCACAAGGAGATACAGACACCATAAACCATTCAGGACAGGACAGGGGACTGCTGTCTCTCAGGGAGATAAGACACCACGTCCCTCAGACATGACAGGACGCTGTTCTCACAAGGAGATACAGACACGCGTCCCTTCAGGACAGGACAGGAATGCTGTTCGCACAAGGAGATACAGACACCCAAGACCTTTCTGGACAGGAAGGATGCGGTTACACAAGGAGATACAGACACCCAAGGCCCTTCAGGACAGGGTCAGGACTCTGTTCTCTCAAGGAGATACAAACAGGCATGGGATCTGTTTGAGGGGGAGGGCGGGGGGAGCTGTTGGTCTTATTGTTATGTGTCTTTATGTATGCTGAAATTGTGGTCTTGTCTTGTTGCCTAATTCATCTTCTGAACATTCAGAACGCAGTTACAACACACACGCCCCCCCCCCCCCCCCCCCCCCCCCCACCCCCCACCCCCCCGCCCCCCCCCCCCCCCCCCCCCCTCCCCCCCCCCCCACCACCCCCCCACCCACACACACCACAGTCTTTTTGTGGCCTTATCGATGCAATAATCGTAACATTTTACCGGAGTCCGGGGTGGCGGTAGCTTTTGGGTTCAGGGAAGAAGTGTTTCTATTTCGAGAGTGCGGAGTTAAGCCTCTCTATGGCCTTCTGCAGTCCTCGCGAAACTCTTCCCTGGTGGACAGGTGAAACTGTCCCGAACCTGTCCTACCTAGGATCTCAGGGGCTTGTGCCCTCTTGTCACCCTCTGTCTTGGGAGATGTGCTGGGAATTGTTTGATTTTATTCACAGCCACCTCATGATCGGGTTCTACAAACATACATGTTTCCTGCTCTTATCAACCTAGCAGTAATCCATGGGTGATGGCTTCGTCTCGGACATGCTTCTCAGGCAGGGTATGGTCTGTGATCGTTGCCAGCGAAGCACCTTCAGCCCAATCGTCCAAAGAAGATTCCCCAGCGTTCTGGTGGGCCTGTTGGAAAACGCATCTGGAAGTTCCAACTTACTCAATGGCACAATCGAGCCGCAAGGCTCCCATCAACTGATGGTAAGAAAACTCACCGCCCAACTGGGTGAGCGTTGTGAAGACATCCAGGGCCTTCCCTTCTAGGCACCAACCTAAGTAGTCCCTGCTCTCCAGTTCCGACCAGTGAAGGACTACCCGGCAGCTGTCGAACTTTTTTGCTGGAAGGACTGCCAATTAGTCCATCCATCATACTGAAGGTTCCTTGGCAGCCTCCCGGGGTCTCCTCTTGGTTCAGGGAGAGGGGCTACCGCAGGGACCTCTCCACTACCACCAGGTGAGCGAGGCATATATGCTCCAACCTGAGCTTCACCTTGGCGATAGGGACGATAGTACTGACCGTCACCTGCCCGGATGGCATGCCCATAAGTATGACTCGGAGGAGAGGGATGTCTTACCTGGTTCAACTCTCGCCACCATCGCTGTTCCTGCCCATCGCCACTCCGCTCGTGATCCCACCAGCCCTGGTCGTCCGGGTCAAATCTTCGGCCTCTTACACCTCTCTCTGCCGGTGACCTAGATCCAACCGGACTGGAAGGACCCGTTGGGACTCAGAGACCCGTTCACTCCCACAGCCCTCACGATACCGGCTATCCGGCAATGCCTTTTCGAGGTACAATTGCCGGAACCTCTCGTGCGTGTTTGCCGTGGGCGCAACAGAGGCTCGTATGATCCCTTGTCTCCGTGGCTACGGGAAACAGACGACAACCCAGAGGCGGACCGTTGGCCAGTACTTCTACCTCCATCCTCTGGTCCATGAACAGGAGTGTGTCTCTCCACCAACTTTCTGTTCGCAGCTCTTCTGACTCACGAACGGAAAAGCTCTGATTCAATGTATCTTTAGTCAGACGGGGTCGGGATAAGGCTGTGGACACTTTACGGGGTAATTTTGACTGACTAGGCTGGCTTGGGGTGACTGGTCTTCTGATTTCACTTTTTAATGTGGCTACACCAGTCACCACCGATCCTTCAGTAGTACCCCCCTGGTCCCCAAAGTTAATCAAAGAAAGAAGGTAAGGGCTTACTTCTCCGTGCAGCACGGACGTCAAGATTGGTAAGGTCAATCCTCCCTCCCTCTCTCTAATTCTGACCAACTGGGCAGCCCTCTTAGGCCCTATCCCTGGCAGCATCTGACTAAGCTGCGATGCAGTGGCTAAATTGATATTCAGAGCCATTAGGGGAGTGACTGTATTTTCTGGGGATACCCACTCCCTTCCAATGCTAACTGCAAGGTTAACAGTATATGACTGTATACTATTTCTGTGTAAATAGTGCTTGGTGCTGAGCAGCAACACAATTCCAATAACTAGGACTAACACTGTGAATGCATGCACAACTAAGCTACGGGAAATCCCACTTCTGACACCATTAAAGTGTTTACCCTACACTTTAGAAGGATGGCTTAGTGTGACATACTAGTGCGTTAACTATTCCTAGTATTGGGGTTTCTTCTCATGCACACACACGCATACACACGCACACAGAGTGCAACTCACCCTGCAGTACTGGAATGGCGAGTGGGTGGTCAGTCTGTGACGCGCTCTGTCCAAGCCGAGCTTGCAGCTTTCCTCAGAGGGTCGAACAGCTGACGACGCAACCAGGGAAGGCGAAGGCCACGTCTGGTTCCGCAGGTATGGTGGTTGGTCTTCTTCGGTGTTGTCAACGGACGCCACACGTCGCTCCCTCGGCTTAAAGTAGAGGACGGGCATCCGCAATGGTAGCTGTAGCTGTCTGGCTGGTTTGTAGTCGTCGGGAGCTGGCGTTGAGGTGTCTTCACTCGACGGGGGTGACGAGTCGAACACGCTCAGCTTCTTCCCGCCCTGTCGTCTGCTGGTGAGTGAGCACTGCTCATTGCGAGGCGCACCTTCCGGTTCCGGTGGTGAACCGAGTGCGTATGCACACTACACTCGTGCGTCACTACAGTATGGCAGAAATTACAACCTTAGGGTGTACCACGTGCCTGAGCCAGACAATGAAACGGTAGCAGACTGTGAAGAAACTTTGCTCAAAATGTTCCATAACAGATTACAACTGCGCCACATCACGAAGAACGATATCGATGCGGCACATAGACTGGGGAAAAAGCCAACAGGCCAAACCGCTCCGAGAGGAATCATAATTCGCTTTGTGTCACGAAAGACAAGAGACCAAGTGCTGTCAAATCGCAGCAAACTTCGTAAGCGCCCGGGTGTCGAGAGGTCTCCAGTCATCGTTGAAGACCTGACCAAGAGGAACTACCAGCTCCTGATGGCGGTGCGTGATGCAGACGTGACAAGCCAGTGCTGGACAGTGAGGGGCAAAGTGTTTGTGAAGGCCCATAACGGATATATAAAACACATTAAGATCAAGGCGGATCTACTGGACAGTGTTCTGAAATCATCCACGCCGCCAAAACACCGTCAGCAGTCACAGACCAGGTTCCAGACTAAGGGAAAGGGGACGGCAGGCCTTTGCTACCTCCGGTCTTCACAGTCTCCTTCGTCGAGTGCCTCTGTCCTGGTCTCCACCACCAACGACAACAAGCCCTGAGTCAGGACAGCGTGGACGAGGAACAGTGCGAGACAGATGGGTCGGAAGATGTAAGTCCAGCAGATAAATGGCGATGAATTGTAATATTTCCTGTAAAGATTTTTTTCACCCCCCTCTACCCCTACCTCCCCCCCCCCCCTTCCCCCCGCTTCGCCTTGTACCCTCTCCCTACAATGACAGGATGTTTCTTTCTTCAGCTCGCCTGCCTACCTGTCCGCTGTCTGTATGTCTATTCTCTCTCTCTCTCTCTCTCTCTCTCTCTCTCTCTCTCTCTCTCTCTCTCTCTCTCTCTCTTTCTCACTCTCTCTCTCTCTCTCTCTCTCTCTCTCTCTCTCTCTCTCTCTCTCTCTCTCTCTCTCTCTCTATGCGCTTATTGAATTTCAATGTCTTATATTTGATGTGCATGTTCTGCATTATGAACAATGTGTATTTTTGTTTCTTGCAACGCTGAACTCCTCTTTCTGTCTCTGTCAATATTATTTCAACATGTTTATCCTTGATGTACATATTTTGCATTATTAACAATGTATATTTTGCTTTTTGAATCAGTTGACCCCCTCTCCTCCTCTCTCTCTCCTCTCTCTCTCTCTCTCTCTCTCTCTCTCTCTCTCTCTCTCTCTCTCTCTCTTGTTCAGACAAAATAGGGATTAGGCCGGCCGAATGTGTTCAAAAGAAATTTAGCCTCTAGTGATTATGATTTCAACGTTGCAGAATTTACACAGGGGATCACTGAACAAGTTACACCGGTCGAGTTTGTGTCAAAAACAGATCGTGCAAAACATGTGCTTTCCGTCGTTGGCGAACCTGTTAGCGTGCCGCAGAAATCAGTGGGGTTTGAAGAAAATGGGTCACATTCATTAGGGGCCGTATTGAAAGTGTTTTTGAAAACAATGTTAACAATAAAAAAATATGGCCAAAAGAATGTGCATGTGAATATGAACAAGAATATTCATTTTTTGCATTGGAACATATCTGGTATTTTGTCCAAATTGAATGACAATTCTTTCACTTCCTATCTTTCATCTTTTGACTTTATTTGTTTAGTAGAGACATTCGTTGATAGCTTTGATCCACTAGCATTTCCGAATTACACAGCATATTGTAAACCAGCAGTTAAGCTGTCTAAACGGGGGAGACGTTCTGGGGGGGTTCTTTGTCTCATTAAAAACAAAGTTGTTAATTATGAAACGGAAAAATAGTTGAGCGGGGGAAATTTTCCCTTTGTTTTTCTAAAAACAAATCATTGTTTGGTTTTAAAAAGTTTCTTTTATTTTTTTTGTTTTTTTTCCCCCCCAGACATTCTCCAATTATACGCGTATATAGATAGTGATTGGAATTACTTGAAGATATTCTTATGATCCGTACTAAGTAAAATTGTTGTATTTTTTGGGTGTGTGGAATTTAAAAACGTAGAACGGGAGTAATTTCCAAGGATTAATGGTAGTTTTGGCAAAAATGCTTTGATATGAAATCAACAAAGGGAAATGATCAAAATTTCGAAGAAAAAGAAAAAAATTATATGGCGGGAAGTTTTTAAAAACCTTTGTAATTCTTTGGGAATTTAAATGTGAAGGGTGTTTGGGGAGAAAAGGGAGGTCATTTTACTTAAATTTTTGAAACTGGCAGTAGGGAATGTTTATTTTTGGCATGTGTGACTTTTCTCTTTTTTGCTTCGTTTTGTGAAAAATGTGGTGGAAAAGGATAGAATTGTCATTCCCTGTAGAAATTATGTTTTAAAACACAAATAAAATCTCTGCATTTTTAAAAACTGTGATAAAAGGGAAACAGTTTCATTGGAGGATAGTGGGAAAGTTGACTGTGCTGAACAATTATTAAAGCAGGTCACAGGTTTAAAAGACATTTGAGTTGTGCAGCTAAAATTTTTTTTTGCAACTAGATGGAGCTTGGAATTTTTAAATGATTGTATTTTGCAACCGCTGGTTGTATGAAAAAAAAAGATTTTTTTTGATGAGAAATAGACAAAAAGAGAAATAAATGGTTTGATGAAGAATGTAAGTTTGGAAGAAAAAATGTGGAAGTTACTTTAAAAGGTTTGTAGAAGTTAAAAGAAAAATGACGGACCGAGTATTGTAAAGCTCGAAGAGAATGCAAAAATCTCTTGAAAGAAAAGAAAAGGATTAGAAATTTGCAACTAAATGATCGGGATTTCTGTGGGTAATAATAAGTTTTGGAAAGCTGCACAAAATCGTTCCAAACGAGTGGTATATCAATAATTTTAGTACCGATGACGGGGTTTTTTTGTTTTTAAAAAAAATTTTTACAAAGGTTGACAATAAAACTTAGAAGAGGAGTATGACTATTCAGTTGAAGACAATGAAGGGATGGTTTAAAATGGGCCAAATTTACGAAAAAAGGGGTATTGGTGCTTTGGGGGAAATTAAAAAATTCAAAAGCGCGGGTCCGAGGGTATAATAGGTGAATTTTTTAAATTTTAATGATCAGTTTTTGTTTTTGGTTTGGTTTTTTAATCTTTTATAAAGGTGAAAACCCTGAACAATGGACAAAAACCAAATTTGTAAAATTACAAAAAAAGGGGATGTAGATGACCCAAAAATTACAGGGGCATACCCTGGCAATGTGAGCATAACTTTCAGTTCAAAAATTAAACAAAAGGACGCAAAAATGGTTTAAGAAATAATAAAAGGTGAGATCAGGGGGATTTAAACAAATTATTCAACAATAGTCATTTTTTCCCTTATGGCGTAATTTCAAAGCGTTAGTGAAAAATAAAAAGTTTATGTTGCTTTCAAAATTTTTGAAAAAGCTTTCGTTCCATTTCAAGAAAACCTCCGGGGCCAATACTTTTTTAAAAGGGAAAAGGGGGAAAATGTATGCCTGTATAGGAAGTATTTTGAAAAATTTTTAAAGCAAGAAAAAGAAATAATGCAGATTTGACAGATTTATTACGTTCAAGAGGGGTAAAAAAAGGTGTTTGGTGCAGCCATTTTTGTTTTCTTTGTTTATTAACGAACTTGCTTTAGAAATAATTAAAAATTAAGGATGGAAGACTTTTCGCCTGATTTTTGATTTTTTTATTTATTTTTGCAGATGATATTTTTTTGATTCCCAAAACCCCGTGGTTGGACTACAAATCATTTGAATAGTTTTTATACAGCACCTTTTTTTGGGAAAATTGACGGTAAATTGAAAAAAAAGAAATTTTTAAGTTTTGGGAAAAGGTGGTTATTTGCTTAAAGGGAAAAAAATGGATAATGGTACAACGAATTGAAAGTTGTTAACGTTTTAAAGTATCTAGTTTTGGCTTTTAACCAAACTTTTTTCTATAAGCATGTGATGATTGGTAAGTAAAGCAAAACGAGCTTTAAATAACAATTCAGAAAATTTTCATAAACTTGAATAATTCCCCGAACTTTTTTTAAGAATTCATGCCCAATTCACCCATAGTAAGATGGGCTAAAATAGGTTTTGGAAAAGGCGGCTTTAGAAATGAAAAGGTGCACACTATGGTCTTAAAAAGTTCTTGGGTGAATTAAACACGAAGATTTCTTGTAGGGCGATCTGGTAGATCCCCCTTTTTACTTAAAATCTTTGTGCGTTGCTTTAAAATTTTGGTTAAAGCTGCCCGTAGGGGGGAACAAGTTTTTACCGAAAAGGGCAATAAAAATGTTAGTTGAAGAACAGGAAAACCTTCTTTTGGCCACTTTCCCCCCTCAACCAGTTTGGGGGAAAGGCCCAAAATAAGGTTTTCCGTTCTCTGACAAGTAAGATTTTAAATCCCCAAAAAAAAAGATTATTCAAAAAAAATACGTGTGGGGTATCTTTTTTAAAAAATAATTTACTAAATTTTCAGTTTTATTTTTTGTTTAACCTTTGTTTTTCCGATCATTTTCAAAAATCATTTTCGCCAAAAATTCTTAAAATGAGCTCTGTTTCAGTGAAATCCCTAAGTTTTAAAACTGTTCTCTAAAGTTTTTTTAAAACCGAGTTTATTTTGGATAAAATCCAACATTTTCCCATCATGTCTTCCGCTGAAAGCCAGCTTTGCAAAGTGTTTTTTTTTAACTATATCTTTTTCTGCGAAAGTCATTAAAAAAAAGATGTCGGGTTTCCCTTCAAAATTTTTTTAAAATTTTCTAAACACTCACTCTTTAGGGCGGGTTTAAAAAATTTTACGTCTTGTTTCCATAAAAACCCTTTATCATGAAGCTTTTTTCCCTTTAAGTGTTGGACAAAAAAACACAAATGATCAAAATTTAGCGATAAACGTTTTTAAAATCTGGGAAAAATATTGTTTTTACAACGGTCTGCCACAAACATTGAAAAATGGGGGGATTTTATCAAAAGTTTAATGCCCCTAGTTTTATACAGAATTTAATCAATCCTTAATTTTTATCATATTTCCCGTAAAAAACTTGTCAGTATAATAAAACCCTTAGGCCCTAAATGTGTAAATTAACCAATTCAGTTCTGTAAGATTGTTTTATTTAAGTAAACATTGTTTTTTTGCTTGTTGTTGACTTAATATCCTCCCCATTGTGAAGAACGACGATGGTAACGTTAAGATTTTTAAGTCAAAGTTTTTCCCAGCAAATTTTAATTTTCCTTTTAAAAAGGCATCCAAACCCCCCAAAAACCCCATCCCTCCCAAATTTTTTAAAGACTGAAATTTCAAATATCATTGTGACCGTGTCTCCTAATTTTTGTTGGAAAGAACTGTTTTTTGTAAAAGCTTTCTTTAAAACCGTTTCTTTTTTTTGGGGGATGTATTTTTTTCCCCATAGGCGTTTTTTCATTTCTTTCCGATTTTGTCGTGGGCAAAAGCTTAATGTAAAGGGCCGTTTTGAATGTTTTTCTAAATTTTTTTTACGGCAAAAAAATTTTAAAAAGGGTTATAATTAAAATTTTTATGTCCCTTTTAAAAATAGGTTCTAAGTGCCTTTTAAAGGTTTTTTCGAACTATTTTTATTCACTGGCCAAACATTTTTGCTCTAGATTGCGCAGTTTTTTCTAGTTTGAAATTTTGCTGTCGCCAACCCTTTTTTGCGTTTTAACCCCATTTTTAGGTATCAAAACCCATCAAGTCCTATCTCCCCGTTCTGTTCAAGTCCGAACGTCGCAAGGTTTTTTAATTTAAGGTTATACACCTTACGGGGCCAAATTTTCCCCCCGGTTCTTCGGTCCACGCGACTGTTTTTGTAAACTATTATTTTATTTCCCAAAAAAATGTGCAGGTTTCACATTTTACAACTTTCCCGCTTTGTCTGCAAATTTTTATATTAAATGATCCCCCTCCCACAAACTAATTTTTAAACTGTAAAATTTGGGAATTTTTTATAATTTCATAACGCAATATGCGCTTTTTCCCGATGGGAGCTCTTTTAAAAAAGTTGAGGGCCTTCCAAATAAGTTTTCATCAGTGCTCGCTCGTCCAAAAGACTAAAGTAATGAATGTAAAACAAATTGAGCGGGTTTTCTCCCCCATAAGTAGTTTTTTTTGGGGTAACTCTAAATCTTAATTGTCAGCTGCAAGCCAAATTTTGCTAGCTCTTTACAAATAGTAACCCCCTTTTTCCAGGCTTGAATGTTAACATTGTTTTTTGATTTGCATTTTTAAGTTTGAGATAATGCGAAGTTATCATTGCTTTTTTTAGTGAGAAAACCGTTTAAAAACCATCAGGTATTGTTTTTAACTGGTAACTTTGGCCCCTGTTTTGTCAAAATTTTTTGAACCTTATTATTTCCTTGGCTTTGCTTATATTAAACCTAAGCTTTTTGAATATTTCTGGACCGACCCTTTGGTCGCTTCGTTATCAAAAGCTGCTCTAAAAAAGAAGGGCGTCTTGAGTTTTTATTTTGACAAACATTTTTTAAAACAAATTTAAAAAAGAGTGATTTAAAAAATGATCAAATTTTCTGTTGGGCCCCACTCCAAACTTTAAAAAATATAACAACTGACACCCCCGAATTTTTGTGACCCAGACTGACACCTTTTTTAAAAAAAGGGAATATCCCATTAAGCAAAATTTTTAACCCCCCTGTTAAAAAAGACTAATCGCAAAAGTGTGGGTTTGGGGCTCCGTGCAGTTTTATCCGACCAGTTAAACTTTGCTGTGTTTTTTGCTCAACTGTGTGGGAGTGTCGTTTTGTGATACTTAAAACTCCTAATCTTTGGTTTGGTCAGGAAGATTTTTTCTATTTCACCTTCGCGTTTTTTGACTGAACTGCAAACGCCCTTACCAAAAGACAAAACCCTTTAATCCATTCAGAACAGAATACAGAAGGCTTTTTAAAGAATCGTAACGAAAATTAATATTAACATCAAGCGATTTAGACAAAAGTCTGTCTTAATCATGGCTTAGGCACCCCTTATTTTTGGGGGTGCAAGAAAGTATAAGTAGATTGGAATCCTCCTTTTCAATCTTTCTCTTCAGGGAAGTGTTTTACCTCGGGTCCCTAGAGCAGAGCATAAAAAAAAGATGGGCAACATTTATCTTAGAATTTAAAGGCCTAATTTAAAAAGGGAAAAAACGAAAAATGACTTATTTTACTTACGTTTGGGTTTGCTAGGTTTTACAAGCACAGGGAAGCGAGCTAACTGATCCTTTTACGGCTTTTTATGCCAAAAAATTTCTTTCAAATTTAGAGGATGCCATTTAAATTTACAGTTGTTTTCCTTTAAGTTAAAAAAGGGACCCAAAATGTTTTTCAAACGCAAGATCAAAATAGACTTTGCTGTTGGGAATGGGTTTTAAAGCTACCCTTTTGACCCCGACCCGGTAGGAAAATAATGAACAAAAACAATGAAATCTTGTTGCAGGAAATGAACGAAGGTTTGGGCAAAACGACAAAAATTCTGGGGAGTAATATTGCAAGCAAAAAAAACAAGATGACCCCCCAGAATAAATCACCAATCCCCCCCGGCCCCAAAACCCAAAGGCCATTGAGACTTAGCAAAGCCGCGGCTCTGTTGCGATGCCTGAAAATGAAAAAACAGCGCTTGTTTTTGGATTTAAATGGGAGGGATTAAATTGGTTTTTCTTTCTAAAAATTTTAAAAACCCCCTATTAAAAGGAACTAATGTCCTAAGTGCTCGGGCCTAAAGCCAACTACTTTCTTTAGTAGACAAAAACCAGCTAACAACACCCCCTAATATACGGTAAAAAGGTCTATAGCTTTACTGGCTAAATTTTTTTTAAAAAAATCCGCAAATGAAAAATTGTTTTTTTACCCCCGATTTTCAGGGGGGGGGGGAGGCGTGGTGGTGGAGGCACTGGGGTTTGACCACCGCGCCTGTAAAAAGCCCAAACAGTGTACTTATTTCAAAAATTGGCTGTTATAAAAGCTTGTTTAAAGTGACTCCTTGCTCTTAAAAAAGTGTTTTATTTTTTGTAGCGTTGTGTCTTATAAAAATTCTTGGATGTTTCTCTTATTCTGCTACTTGAGTTCGTAATTGGTCTCGGGTTGTAGACAAGCTTCTTGTCTTGTGATCTTTCTTTTTCAAGATCTTTTAGTCTTGGGTTTTCTTTCTTTAATACAGACCCTAAGTTGGCGTCTCAGCCCAAAGAGTTTTTTTTTTTCTCTTTTTATATGTCATCTATTTACCCATTTTGCTAAATTTTTTGTTAATTCGCCTTAATGGTTTTAAAACATGATCAAGGCCCGCTATTTCCGCATGGGACGGGGGTCGGTTTTTAGTCTTTAAGCTTTTCTTCTGAAAAACTGGTTTTGCCCTATTGAATTTATTAATTCGTTTGCCCATTTTATTTAATTTTTTAATTCATGTTTTGCCCTTTGGTTATCTGTCGGGAGTTCCCGCAGTGTGTTTTGAAGTTTTGAAATGCCCCTATCTAATTTTTTGGTTTTAAAGCCAAGGCGATTTTGACGCTACACTGGCCCCTTTCTAATTGTACTTTTTTTTAAAAAAATTTTGGGTCGGTTTTGATGTAAGTGAACAAGTTGTCCTTGTCGCTCCCCCACAAACCCAAAAGGTTTTTTTTACTTCAAAAAACTTAGGGTCTATAAAATTTGGGGGTTTTTGGCCTAAACTTGGTAAATGATCTGCCTTTTTCTGTTAATTCACGCCCCAAAGAGAGCCCCCGGGGATGTTGTCCAAAAAGGGGTCATTTCACTATGTCGCCCGGATCAAAAACATCATAATTTCATCTTTAAAGCCTGCCTGTTCTTTAATATTAACTTTTTTTTTTGTTTTATAAAAAAAAGTCACAAGATTGGCTCGATTCTTGACCCGCATAGAAAATGAAAGAAAACCCCTTTTGGGTGAAGGGGAAATAAACGGAATAATATGTTCCAAATAAAACCATCTATATTGATGCAGATCAAATTTTACGTTAAAAATTTTCCGACCTAGGGGGTAAGTGTTGTGCCAGGCTTGGGCTTCTTTCAAAATAGTACTCCTTCAACAAAAGACCCCAAACAGGGCGTTGTAAGAATCTGGGGCGGGCAATGTTAAAAAAATTTCTATAAAACTAGGGGGAAGAAATATTTCTTTACACAAAGCAGACATATTTTTAACCTTTGATCTAGGCTAACTGGGAATGAAAGGGGTGATTTTGGTTTTTTAAGGAATCGAAAATGAAGAAACACTAAACATAGAAAGGGGGCTGGGGGATACTAAAGACGGCAAAAGGGCCCGAAGCTGCAAATTTTGCGTTTGGAAATCGTTTTCCATTCCCCTTTGATTTTGGGGTTGTTAAAAGCGCATGCACCATACTTTCAGGAGCATTAAAAAAACAGATTGAAAATTAACTAAATTTTAATGAATACAAAAAGGGGTTTTCAAATCATCGACACCGGAGCAAAGTCAGCATTTTGACCCGTTTGAGTTTCGTTGTAGCAACCCCCCACTTTGCAAGGCTGATTGGCAACAATATAAATCAAAATTTGCAAAATTTACGAAAGAGTGATTATCAACAACAAATCCCCGAACGGGAGACGTAAGGAATTTTGTTTTAGTTCGCAGCAAGATCGCTTAAAAGGGTTTTTATTGCTGTTGAAGTGAAAACCGTTCGAAAGGGAAGTGAAAATTTATTAAACCTTAAAAAAAAAGAAAGTACAATGTTCATTGAGGGTGTCCTAACCAAATTTTTCGGCGGGCTTAAAACCTTACACTTTTGATGAAATAAGAAAACGTTTGGAGGGGGAGGGGTTAAAACCAAAAATTTGGGGCCCTTTTGTCTTAAAAATTTACTCTCACAAAGTTAGCTTTTGATTATTTTAAAAAACGGAATACGGTTTATGGATTGACCAAGGGCAAAGAGGTATCAGTTTATGGAAGGGGGAAAAAGTGAAGACGTAAAAAATTCAAATTGATAAAGAAGAAGAAAACCGATAAAACACCTTAATTACATTTGTTTTTAATATATGATGCGCAGCTGAATATTGAAAATAACAGATTAAAAGATATACAATACTAAATTATTTTATTTTTATAAAAAGCATGTCTGTTCAGGTTTATCCAAATGTGCCTACAGCCCCGCCAAAAGAAGAGATAGTAGAAAACCCTAGCATAAAAACCTTCAGATTAACCAATATTACACAAATGCAACAAAAACTAGAGCAGGACCTTTCAAAATACAGCAAAACCAAAAGAAGGTATTCTGCTGCCTTTAATGCTGTTACCTATGTTAATACTGGAGCATCGACTATAAGTGCTGCATCGGCAGGAACAAGTGTAGGCCTCTTAGCAACGGGCATAGGCGCACCCGCAGCTTTACCTCTAGGAGGTTTGTCTTTAGCTCTCGGTCTGTGTTCATTAGCTGTAAAATGCGGCTGGCAAAAAATTAAAAACTAAACTCCAAAAGCACACAGCTATGGTTCAACTAATAACGGCTAAACTTAGTTCGTTTAAACTGACAATAAATAAAGCGCTTGTTGACTCAAACATCACGGATGAAGAATTTAATCGTTTACAGGCCGATTTTGATGACTACAAAAGACAAAAGTTTGATCTTCAAAGAAAGGCGAGGACAACTTTTTCTCAACAGCCAGACCCCGAGCAGATAAAAAGGAATGCTTAAAAAAAGTAAACGAGACATTAAACTCTGTTCTAAACAGCTCACAGTAACAACATCAAAGGGGTGTTTAACTTTAGTTTATGGGGTCCAAGAAAAAAAAGCCCGTTGATATTGTTTGATTAAGTTTTTTTTTTTAAAATTAAATAATATTTTGATTTAGAAAAGAAACTAGAGGGAAATAAAATATTAAAGGGAAACCCCCGGAACGAATTTTTTTAAAGGGAAATGCGGGAGAAAAAGGGGCGTTTTTAAAAGAGCATAAATGATATTGATCTAGAAGTAATTGACCCAAACAAACGTACAGGCAAGGTTGTTCATGCTTTTTTCCCCAATTTCCCAAAGGGAAAACAAAAATAGACCGAAAATTTTAAATTTAATGTTAGCTGTTTTAATGGGATATGTAACAAAAAATAAAGAAAATCAAAAGTTGGGTTCGCCCTTAAACAACAGACTTTTTCTTTCTGAATATTAACACCGGGGTTGGGCGGGCCGAACTGCTTGCCACATTTTAAACCGCTGCGGGAGAAGCCAAAATGAGAGGTTTGGGTTTGGTCAGGGGGCCCGAGCCCTAGAGTAGATTAAAAAGTCAAGTATGCGCCGATTTTTGGTAAGGCACTTTAAATACCTCCAGCATTGTTGAAAAAAAAACATTTTAACAAAAAGAATTCGGGGACAACAAATGTTTTATGTGGTTTGTTTCTCGCAAGGCTGCTTATACCCAAAAAAAAACGCAGAGAGAGTGTCAAAACTTCCCCCCTTACTAAATGATTTTTAAATTTTGTGGGGGTGCCCTTTTCCCTTTTGGTGTAGCCAAAATTTGATCAGTTTAAAAGAACAAAAAAAAAACCAAAAAACTTTTAAATGTTACACAGGGGGATGGGGGAAAAATTTGGTGCCAATTAAAGTGTCAAGAAGTCCAAAATGGCAAAACCAGAAAAAAAATATGTTGATTACTATGATGCTTTCCCCCGCGGGGCTACCGTTTAAAAATTTGGGATACGAACAATGAGTGACTAATGAAAGATATTTTCCAAAAGTCAGGGCAAAAAAGGGAATTCTGTAAAAATTGTTTAAAAAAGAATGCCTTTGGGTTAAAGCCGGAGCGAACATAAAAAACCCTTGTATGGGCCCCACTTAAAAGTAATACGGAAACAAAATTACCCCCCCAGAAGGATTTTAAAGTTAGTTTTAAGAACTGGAAACGGATGCAAAAAATTCCCCCCAATGTTTTTTAAAGCAGATTCGAAAATCCAATTTTTTAAATGAAGGGCCAGCGCCACAAAAACTTCGTAAACAGTTTTTAATGAGTAACAAAAGATTTGGGTTTATTTTCCTTATTATTGTTAGGTCGGATGGTGGCCCCTTCAGACCCAAAAATTTATAGAGGGGCCAAAAGCCCCCAGAAAACTTCTTAGAAAAGCATGCAGGGAAAATGCGTCTGATGTTCTATAATCTGAATTTATCTGAAATCAAAGATTTAGCCCGGAAAACCAAGAACCGTATGACGCAGCCCCTCACTGTTTGGGTTTTTTTGGTTTTTGGTCTCCCCATCAGGCGCAGAGAAACCAAAAAGTAAGAGGGCCCTGATCACATTAGCGGAAAGTTCAGAGGGCGCGCACAGTAAAGGGGAAATTTTTCAACTAAAGTTTTCCAAGCATGGAAAACTGCCCCCTTCTTTCTAACTTGCGAGGTTAAGACTTATCTTTAATTTAAAGCAGTGGACGTGCCCTTTAGGGTGTATTTATTGGGCCCCCCTCCCCGAAAAAATACTGTGCCCTTTAAATTAAATTTAAAATGTCTTTTTTGGGTCTATGAACACCTGATGGGTTCATTAGAGTCACTGGGGGTATGTTTAAAGTCCTTTCCCCAAAAACAGAAGAATTTTTTGACTCAACTCTTGGTTTGAAAGGGCGTTTCCCTTTGAGTACATGAACATTGGGAAAGGTTTTATGAAAAATACATTCCACCTAAGGCCGGGGTTCTTTTTTGTTTAGGGAAAAGGGCATCAGTGTTCTGATTACCGAAGTTTAGAAAGCCCTGGCAGAAGTTTTTTGTGTAAAAAATGGGGGATATCATGACTTCTAATTGAGGGGGTGATGTAGTTTGTTGGCGGATATTTTGAAAATTCCCGAAAGACCCGCATGAAAAATTACAGCTGGATCCGCGGGATAATTTTGGGGCCCCCCGGTGAGTTTGGGATGCTTTCTTAAAGTTTACTGGAGTACAGATTGATTTATTGTCAGATTTACCAATGATTCAGATGATTGAAAACGGATTGCGTGGAGGAATTAGTATGGCGTCGCATCATTACTGTAAAGCAAACAACAAATACTTGGACGACTATGATCCAAGTAAAAGGTCTAACTATCTCATGTATTTAGATGCAAACAATCTGTATGGATGGGCAATGGCGCAATCACTTCCATTACGTAACTTTAAAATGTACACAGGCGGCGATCCGAATAATATTCAAAAGGCATTAAAGTGGTTGGGCAGTTTAAACGCCTGATCAACAGCGTGGTTTCATTCTAGAAGTTGACTTAGAATATCCTCAGGAACTCCATGACCTGCATAATGACTATCCATTAGCAGCAGAAAGTCTAAAGATGGATCCAAGAGAACCACCTAAACTTGTGCCTAATCTTCGAGGCAAAAAAAATTATGTCTGTCATTACAGACTTCTGCAATTTTATTTAAGACATGGGTTGAAGTTGACAGCAGTTCATCGTATAATTGCTTTTGATCAAGAACAGTTCATGAAACCATACATCATGAAGAACACTGATCTCAGACCTAAATCCACAGATGCTTCAGAAAAAGACTTTTCAAGTTGATGAACAACAGCTGTTTCGGGAAGACTGTGGAGAATCCCCACAAGCGTAAGATGTCAGATTAGTCACCAAAGAGAACGAAGCAATTAAGCTGACTTCAAAACCTAATTATCAGGACTTTAGAAGATTTCATGATCACCTTTTTGGCATAATGATGAAAAAAAAGAAAGTCAAATTGGACAAACCTGTTTTTATGGGTTTACCGTTTTAGAATTATCAAAGCTTTTGATGTTAGAATTTCTTTATGACTACTTTAAGCCCTCGTATCCAGAGTCCAGAGTGCTTTACACAGATACAGATAGTTTTGTTATAGATATCCCTACTGAAGACATCTATAAAGACATGGAATTAGAAGTAGCTAAAGGGCATGCAGGATGGTATGACACGTCCGATTATCCTAAAGATTCGCCTTTGCATTCAATTACTATAAGAAGGTTTTAGGAAAGATGAAGGATGAATTATCTGGAAAGGTGATCAAGGAGTTTGTTGGTTTAAGGTCAAAAATGTACAGTATTTCGAGCCAGGAGAAATCATTAAGAAAGCAAAAGGGAACATCTCGCAGCGTTGTGCAGTCAAACATATCACATGACAACTACAAAGAAGCATTGTTTGGCAATAAGACTTTTCATCATGACAACGTAAAACTGCGATCTAATCTACATGAAATACAACACAACAGTTGTAACAAAGAAGTCGTTAGATAGAACAAACAGAAACGAGTATTTGTTAATCCAGAGTTTTCATATGCAATCGGGCACTGGAGGACCGCATAAACAGGGGGGTTTATATTTTTCATCAACTTTTGTTATAAGATCAATCATAGCTTCATCCAATTCATTTAAATCTTTTCTCATGTTTGCTTGATGCGTTCGAATTTTTTTTATTATTTCAAGATATTCTTTTTCCCAATTTGGGGGTTTGAGTTGTAGGTGATCTGGATGATTTAGCATGCATTGATTAATCCCGAAAATGTTTCCTTAATAGCATTACAGCATGAAATGATTCCCGTATCATTTTCAAGGTCTCTTCCTTTACCATTCTTGTTTCGTTCTGCACTTCCTTCTGAGCTTCCATTTTAAACTCAAATATATTTACGTAAATTAATTAAAGCGGAACAGTGTCTGGTGGGATTATCTGCAGTTCTTCTTTCACAAAAGATCTTTGAGGAGCTGGGTGTTTTGTTGTGTCAGTTTCTTGTATAATACGGGCGGATTCTTTTTACAATTCTTTTTATTTCTTATGGGATCCAAACACTTCCAAACTGGATCGGTTGCCCTAAGCGGAGTGTCCCCTTCTGCTTCTCCGGTAAATAAAGGTACCTTACTTTTTAAAACAAACGGTAAATAGTTTTTGCGGATGAAGGACTTCTACTTCAACTACATTTATTGTTTTTCTTTTTGATTGCTTTGCTCTGGTTTAGTCCTTAAATTCTTCATTATTCACTTGCGCGCAAAACTGAGGCAGGTCTTCTGACCATTCTTTTTTTTGTGTTGCGAGAATTGTCAATCAGCTCTCTGTGATACTGGTAGGAAAAAAGCTTTTCTGCCTAAACTGTTTGTTAAGTTTTCAACTAAAGCCTGTGATCTGTGAACTCCCGGATGCCTTTTTTAATGGTAACTCTATGTTTTAACAATAATTTGATTCACTTCGGCCCTTTAAATTCTTTTCCATCATCAACTTGAATCATGCGAGGGTTAGTTAGCGGGCCACGCTGGTTATACAGCTGTTATGGCAACAGCACAGCAGATGCACTCTTTGTGTTAATGGTCCGCTTCTGTGTAGCTTGAAGTATGTTCAATGACTGTAGTTGCGTACTTAAATTTTTTCGTTCTAATCGTATCAGACGGGCAAATATAGAAGATCCATTTGATGGGTTGTCGTTCGGTTTTATTGTTATTCACAAAGTGTGTGGTTTGTTATTCGTTGTGCGCATGGTAATAAATTTGCAAATCGCTTGTTTAGATAACCATTCTTTTGCTGTTTGTTCACTGCACTCCGGTGCTGACTAAGCTTTTTTAATTGCTGTGATGCCCTTCCCAATATCCTTTTGGCGAATCATAGATTTTGTTCATTTATTTTATCTCAGCCAATATCATGCGCAACAAAATACACAAAGGTCATACCAACGACAATAAAACCCCGATTACTTGCATTTTTGTTTTTCTGTGGATGAATAATTCGCTTAAATTTGGTCGGGGGCAATGTCTCGATTGGTTTGCTGTTTACTAGATCATATTGTTTTTTGCTTGATCACATCTTTTTAAATGTGTAAGCTGCGGCCCTGTTTTTTCAGTGTGTTATTAATAAAAAAACAAAAGCTAACTGCCTCAATTCTATGCTTTTCATAGTGTTGTGTGTGCCAGCTAGTTGCTCCACAGCTTTGTTATGGTCTTTTTCTTCGCCTTCATCCAGTTAGTTTACTAAATGCGTATTACTAACCGATAAAGCGAGCGCATTCACCCAGCGGCCGCCTATCATCATTACGAGATGAAGCCATTTTTATAAATGTATTTTGTATTTTACATATTTATACTGTCTTGGAAGTATTCCTTGCTTGACTAGAAATCTTTCGTGGCCAAAAACGAAGCTGCAATAATAGGCAATCAGGCTTTACTGAATCCTCAAAGTCTAGTTTTGCCAAGATCTGCCGGTTTTATTTTTAACAAGCCTTTTTACCAAGCATTGTGTTTCCTACACTTAACCCCCAATAACAGCAGATGGATATTACAAGGTTGGCGACAGTTTTTTCGGTGCTCATTTTTAAAAATAAAATAATTATAATTAATAAAAACATGAAAGCGATGATCTTACTCAGCTTTACAGGGGCGGCCTAACTTCCTGGAAACTTATGAATGACCAATGTTGATGACCAGCTATTATGCCAAAAAGGAGAGGCTGTATTCTTTGGCCAGCATGGTGGGAAAAACAAACAGTTCCTCGGAACTGAATTCAGCATAGAACAGATTCACACAAGATGTCTCCACAAGACATTATAAGTATCATAAAGGGATGAAGCGCAGTGGTGTCTAGAATGGTGAAAAGCATGTGGGGCAAACGTTAGTAGTTTGTACACTAAACTAGTCAGTAGGGGGAAAGTTGCTCCATTGATTCTGAGACAAGATCTTAAGTATGATTTAACGCAAGATCCAGTTTTAACAAAGTCATTAGAGTCTTCTAGGATGTGTCATTTACTACAGATTTGGAAACATTGTTATCGCCATTAATCATTGGGATTAATCACTTTTATTATAAAGATTTTGTTTCCCTCAAAATGAACGAGCTGGAAAATCATTCAAGAACCAGAATCAGGAAATCATTGAATCAGGTGCTGGAGAAGTACAACGCCAAAAATCAAGCAAAAAACATGAAAACACTGAAAACATGGTGGGGGCCAGTGAAATGCATCCTCATCCTGGGAGTGGTTAAAGCAGGAATTAAATTGCAGAGTGGAAAGACAAAAAAAACTTAATGTTACAGAATTATTAGTCATCATGAAAACATAACACCGCCAGCGCCAAAAAATGTTGATTCACATTATGCACGCAATAAAAACTCCATGTGATAAAGACCTACAGCACCAAAGTCTTCATGGAATAATGAACTTAAAAACTGTTGCCATTTTTGGAGCATTGCTGCCTGTGGGGGTGGGCAGTTATTACGGTTATAAATATATACAACAATGGCAACAGAATCAAAAGCAATCAAAAAAATATGGAACCACTAAATACAGAAAAAGTAACTGCACGCAAAACCGCAACAATCAAAAGATCATTTTGATCCATTTCAAATGGAATAATATTTAGAACTTAATTTAATATTTTTTTGTTTTTTTGATAAAAATAGATCAATGGCGTATAATAAAATTGATGAAGTCAATAAATAAATACATGGAGTTATAAAAGACATTTCCCATAGACCTGATTTGTAATAAATGCGGTTGCTTAGGATGTAAGAACTTCCGTAGATCTATGCAAGAGAACGCTGAGCAGAACATCCTCAACGATGACGCCGTTTTTGGGCGTGTGTGTACTATATTCAGACATCTACTATTTAAGATTATCACACATGATTGTATTTTTTTGATAATTATAAGATAACTTGAATAAGAAATTGGTTGTACTTAGAAGGCGACTTACGTTATCGATATTGAGGTAACTTAATTGAGAACTTAATCAAGAACTTATTTAAGAAATGACAGATTAATTAAAAACTTTAAATTAAAAACTTAATTAGCAACATGGGGTGACTTTGAAGTGACTTGAGGTGATTATGTTAAGAACTTAAAAGTGACTTAAGTGTGTGCATGTCGTGCGGGTGGGGGTGGGGGAGAGGCGGTGTGCATGCTTGGGGTGGGGGTGTGGGGGGAGGAGGTGTGCATGCGTGGGGTGGGGGTGGGCACATCTGTCCTGTTACGAGGCCACCAATAAATCCTGTTAGACTCATGCTGATAAAATAGGCCGTTGCACATAAAACGGCCTATTTATAGTTAGCCAGTCCGCAAGGTATTTTACTGCAGTCCTCTTGCTGCTAAATATAGCCGTTCATGTATAAACGGCTATTTATAGCAAGGCTGATTCGCCCACAGTCTCTTGTGCTAAAATTAAGCGTTCATGTATATAAACGGCTATTTATAGCCAGGCTGACTTCACCACAGTTCCTCTTGTGCCTTAAAAATAGCCGTTCATGTATAAACGGCTCATTTATAGCAGGCTTGACTTCCCCACAGTCCTCATGCTGCTATTAAAAATAGCCGTTCATGTATAATCGGCTCTTTATAGCATGGCTGACTTCCCCAAGACACTCAAAAGTGTTTCATTATAACTTTACCTTCCAACACAAAAAAAGTTTATGACCACACCCTCCTCT
>JAFLJL010017980.1:102035-103189 GCA_018398815.1 Conus ventricosus
TATCGAAAAAAGTCTTTCAGCTTAATAGAATCAAACATTTCTTGGATCAACGCACTCGGAAATTATTTTTCATGCTTATATTCAAAGCAATGTGGACTATGCTTCAACCTGTTGGATTTAGCTAGTAAAGCCTCCTTAAGGCATCTTGAAAGTCTCTACAGACGCTCTCTCAAACTTATACTTCTTAATTCTTCGTCTCTGGAAATAAGTGATTATAAAGAACTAAACATCTTGCCTTTTGAATTTAAATGTATCTTCAACAAAGTTGTCTTTATGTTTAAGATTATGAATAACCTTGCACCATTCTATCTCCGAGAGAAATTTCCCGTACGAGAGTTTCGTAACAAAAGCACGATATTTATCCCTCGTCCAAGAACTGATCTCTTTATGACATCTTTTATCTATTCAGGAGGAAAATTATGGAATGAAATCCCAGAATACATAAAAAAACAAAAATAGTTTATTATCTTTCAAAAAAGCATACCACAGATATTTAATGGAAAAGTTATAAATGGTTGGTTTCTTTCAGTTGAGACGGAATTTAATGATACAATATCTACCTTCTCCTTTACCATCCTCCTCTCTCTCTCTCTCTCTCTCTCCTCTCTCTCTCTCCTCTCTCTCTTCTCTCTCTCTCTCTCTCTCTCTCTCTCCTCTCTCTCTTCTCTCTCTACATTAATGAAAATCGATATTGTTTTGAATACGTTTAAGCATGATGTATATGTTTTACTATGCACTATGAACTATGTATATATTTGCTTTTTGTAACAGTGGAAACTCTTCTCTCTCTCTTTCTCTCTATCTCCCCCCCCCCCCTCTCTCTCTCTTTCTTCATGATTTATGTACAGCAGACGTTTACAGTGTTTTTCAGGAGACTGATCCAGACAAAGTTCTCGAAGCTTGGTATAACATATTTGTCCCTATTTATGACAAACATGTCCCGACTAAGATCAAACGTGTCAAACCAAATGGAAAACTACCGTGGTTAAATGATGAAATTATGCTGCTATTAAAATTCGGGAAAACTTTTACAATCAACAGGAAAAGATGCAAAGTTTATGAAACAGCGTAACAAAGTTACAGCTATGAAAAGGTCTGCTCGTAAAAAAGATTTTAGCGACCTTATTTCATCGAAAAAAGATTCAAAATCGATC
>JAFLJL010017980.1:104189-135864 GCA_018398815.1 Conus ventricosus
TGGAAAGCCATTAATCAATTATCTGGAAAATCGCCTAAACAAACAGCTCCACCATCTTTAATTCTGTCTGCAGATAATCTCAATAAGCACTTCTCTACCATAGTCGAAAAGACTATTAAAACTGATTGTGCTAAATATAATGAACTGTTGTTACTAAGATAATTTTGTGATACTAGACAAATAGGGTCCAGACTTGATTTTCAGTTTCTCAGTGTACACGAGGTGTGTAGAGAACTTAATTCATTGAAGGAATCTAAGAGCCAGGGATTAGATAATATAGATAGCAACATTTTAAAAAATTCCGCACCTATTATCTCTGATAGCCTTACTTATATTTATAACCTTTGTATTCAGAAATGCTATTATCCACAATATTTTAAAGAAGCTAAAGTTTTGCTATTTTAAAATCTGGTGACCCACAAGATCCTTCGAACTACAGACCGATTTCCATTTTGTCTAATTTGTCTAAACCTTTAGAAAAGCACCTCAAGCAAAACCTTTAAAGGCATTTCGTTACACATAAATTATTTCATTCAAATCAAAGCGGTTTTAGAGAAAATCATTCATGTCAGACGGTTCTTACCAATCTAGTAGAACAGTGGCATTTAAATATCAATGATGATCTTCTCACAGGAACGATATTTGTGGACTTTGCTAAAGCCTTCGATGTTATTAACCATGATCTCCTCTTACAAAACTTACTTTGTATGGTTTAACTCCAAAGTCTGTCAATCTTCTCTCATCTTTTCTATCAAACAGAAGGCAGATAGTTGTTCAAGATATGAAATCATCCACTTTCATGCCAGTCAATTTCGGTGTGCCTCAGGGGTTCAGTCTTAGGACCAATATTATTTACAATTTACATAACGATCTCCCTCTTTACATTTCCTCTTCTTGTGAACTTTTCGCTGATGACACCACCTTACACAATAAAGTAAAAAATGCAGATGTAGTGTGCGCTGACTTACAAAATGACGTTGACAGGCTCATAAAATGGACAGAACTCAATCATATGGCACTTCATCCTAAAAAATCTAAATTCATGTTAATATCAACAAGGCAAAAGCGACAAAATATCAAAGATAATCTTAAGGAATTAAAGATACATGATAACGTATTAGATGAAGTAAGTTCTCACAAACTACTTGGTCTTATTATCGACAATAATTTATCCTGGTCGAAACAGCTTTCGACGTTATCAAAAAGAATATCGAAAAATGTCTTTCAGCTTAATAGAATCAAACATTTCTTGGATCAACACACTCGGAAATTATTTTTTCATGCTTATATTCAAAGCGATGTGGACTATGCTTCAACCTGTGGGATTTAGCTAGTAAAGCCTCCTTAAGGCATCTTGAAAGTCTCTACAGACGCTCTCTCAAACTTATACTTCTTAATTCTTCGTCTCTGGAAATAAGTGATTATAAAGAACTAAACATCTTGCCTTTTGAATTTAAATGTATCTTCAACAAAGTTGTCTTTATGTTTAAGATTATGAATAACCTTGCACCATTCTATCTCCGAGAGAAATTTCCCGTACGAGAGTTTCGTAACAAAAGCACGATATTTATCCCTCGTCCAAGAACTGATCTCTTTATGACATCTTTTATCTATTCAGGAGGAAAATTATGGAATGAAATCCCAGAATACATAAAAAACAAAAATAGTTTATTATCTTTCAAAAAAGCATACCACAGATATTAAATGGAAAAGTTATAAATGGTTGGTTTCTTTCAGTTGAGACGGAATTTAATGATACAATATCTACCTTCTCCTTTACCACCCCTCTCTCCTCTCTCTCTCTCTCCTTCTCTCTCTCTCTCTCTCTCTCTCTCTCTCTCTCTCTCTCTCTCTCTCTCTCTCTCTCTCTCTCTCTCTCTCTCTCTCGTATATGTTGATAATAATCTTTCTTGGTCTTATCACCTTCGCAGTTTATGTAAATCAATATCCAGACAAACATATCAGCTGTTCAAGATTAAGCATTTCCAGAGAGAACATGTGCGTGTAGGAACAATTTCCTGGCATGAAGGTTTACTTCATGCCAGGAAATTGTTCCTACACGCACATGTTCTCTCTTCAATCAATTATTGTTCAACACTATTTGATTCTGCTAGTGCAAAATGCCATGAAACCTCTTAAGAGTGTCTACAAAAGAACTCTTAAAGCAGTCCTATTAAAATCATCTAGTCTGAGTGAAGGGATTATACTAAAGCGGGGCTCTTCCGTTACAGGAAATATTTGCTGTCAACAAATGTCTGCTAATGCAAAAAATTGCATCAGGTTTAGCACCACAAACTCTTCAGTCCAAATTTAGCATAAACCCAAAGGGATTCAACCAAATTCCAGGTTCCCACACCTAGAAAAGATCTATTTAAATCAAGCTTAGCTTACTCAGGTAGCGTGGTTTGGAATTCATTTCCACTACATTTCCGATGTACTCAAATTACAGAATCCTTCAGGAAAAACTAATTACACATTTCACAGCAGACCATTGCTATTAGCGACAAAATACATATACCATGCACACCCTCTGTTTTGCTGCATATTAAACTGATACCGCCGTTTCCTTTCCACTTATGTTTTCAAAACCAGATAATGATAAATGAGAGATATGGTTACTATCGGTTTTATTAATGATTGAAATTATATCATGATGAATGACTGTCGTGGTCGCTGGTTTTATTGGTGCATTGTCACTAATTGATTGATGTCTTTAATACTTTGATTTCTTCGAGCACTGTAACTGGAAGGTGATAAATATGTGTCTGGATTACTGTTGATCAAAATGATGTATTGCTCTTTATTCAAATTTATAGCAATGTTTAGCATGTTTATTTTGGATAGAAAATTGGAATTATAATCTCTCTCTCTCTCTCTCTCTCTCTCTCTCTCTCTCTCTCTCTCTCTCTCTCTCTCTCTCTCACTCTCTCCTCTCTCTATGCGCTTATTGAATTTCAATGTCTTATATTTGATGTGCATGTTCTGCATTATGAATTATGTGAAATTTATCCAAGTCGCTTTCTATTTCCTTTTGAAGTTCAGTTATTTGCTTTAATCTAAACTGTTGAACCTCCATTTTAAATAAGATTTTTTTAATTAATCTTGTACATATCTTCTTATAATCCTTGTGGCAGCACTTCATTAACAGAGTAAAACGCAATAAAATCAACATACTTAATGAAAATAAAGTCGAGTACTGTTAGTTTGTCTTTGTCAACCATCACAGTAACCTTGTCAGATGATACATGGGGATTTTTTTGTCTCCGTTTTTAGTAATTGCAATACTGAGCTTAAGAGGGCATCCAAGTTTTCAGCCTTTATTTGTATACCTCTGATTAACGTATGTTCTGGCAAACTAGGATCACCCTCCCTCGGAGTAATAAAAAGCGAAAAATCATCGTCATTTGCCTAGGTAGTGATGATAGCGTTGGGGTAAATTCTAAGCCAACGGTGTCATCCCCCACTTCAGCTAAGGATCTTTTCTCTGTAGCATATATTCAGAACCTTGCCTAGTTAATTCAATCTGTTTTTTCTGTTGTGTTCCTGGAACTAGCTAACAAGATAGGTCCTACATTTAAGGCCCTTCTAAAATTGTTTTTCTTATCAAAGTATACATTAGGCTTCGTAGTTCAAACTTTAAATTCCAAGAAATTTCGGGAAGCAACGCCCAAGCATTCTCTCTTTATGAAGTTTGTATTCATGTTTGCCAAAGTCGTTTGCCCTTAAATTTCTTATCTCTTCTAGGTAGGATACTGCTGTCGTTTTTTGTCTTCAATTTCTGTTCGTTTGTAACCCCATCATCTGTGTATTCAAATCCATAAACATTTCCTGGCACTCCTATCAGATCAAACTCAGTTGTGTCTGCTAGTATTTTAGCTCTACTGCAGCACATTAGGAGCTAGCTCCGCTTTTGATTCTGGCCCCCGAGACATTCTTTTTATAATATAAAAATTATAATAAACAAATTGTTATAATCAATCAATAATAAACAATCTACAATAAACAAATGTATTGAACTGGGGGGTCAGTCCGCAAGCATAGCTTAGCGTGCTTGGATTTTTCTAACTGCTCTTTATTTTTTTAGCTCATCTTTGTCCCTTATTAATATAATTTTCACTTAAACATTCTTCAAAGCTATCTTTGTCCTTAGTGTAAAATAATACAACCGATTTTAAACTGCGATCCAAAGTCTTTTAAGACAGCATTATATTTTTGAGTTAAGAGCCACACAGAAACCTATGTGTGGCGGCCACTAAAGGCTAGCTTTGACAGAGCTTTTCTTTTTTTAACAATGTCTTGTTCAGCCGAACAGTCATCAATAATAAACAGCGTTTCAGTTCCCCCAAATAGTCTATAGTAAAAGTCTAAACAGTCGTTAAGTTTGCGCTAGGATCAACTAAAATATGTTCTCGTCTGTCCAAATAAACTTCCTTTCTTTGTAAGACTTGTTGTGCTTAATGGTTGTGCAGAATATAACAATGTGCTCGTAATGAAACCTGTATATTGTTTGTAACAGATCAAGTACGAAGACAGTTTTCCCACACCCAGTAATCCCGCAGATAAGAGAAAAGTGTGGATCTTAGGCAGAAACTTCAAGCTATCCATCTGTTTTTATTAGAATATTCTTCTATATTTTAATAAGCCGCGTCTTTTAGCCTGTTTTCTTCAATGTTTAGCTGAGCATCCCAACCAAAAAACATGCATTTTTATTGGGCGTTCCGTCTGCTTTCTTGTGAATATTTATTGTTATACCATCTTGCCCTACCTGTTCTCCACTTGCAAACAATCTCTTGTCAAATGTGGATCTAAAATCCAGCCACAGCCCATATTTGGATATCAAGTAGTCTTCGAGTCTTACATCATAAAGGCGAAGTTTTTTACATACACGGTCAACTGCGGGATCCCTTTGCCTACCTCCAGTGAACAACTTTCTTATTTTTAATCAAAGTGTTGGTGAGGTAAAAGTCCGCACCCCGAATACAACCTGATCAGACTTGCCATTTATGCACAGTCAACCTTCTCAATTTTGGATTATAAAACGCTTCTGATTCTCTTGAAAAGGAGTTCTTTCTTCAGTAAATAAGAAACAAAATTCCTTTTCAAGACTTCAGAGACTGATTTAGATGTATGTTCCAGAGAGTTTCTCGCTTGTTTCTATTTTCTGTAATGGAGTGTATAACGTTTTCATAATAAATAACCGTTTTACTTTTATACTGGGTTAAGATTGTTCTGGCCCGTTCAGGGTTAGTAACAACATCAAACTCAAGAGAGATGTCGCTGACTGTGTATTTAGCTTCAGATCTTCAGACAGAACGACAGAATCGCTAAGGATAAATGTCAGATGATAAGTAAGTTTTTTCTTTAGCACACCTTGGTAAATAATGCATATGCGTCTTTAAACAGCTCAAAATCTAGAGGGATGCAGAAACTCTTGCCAAATGCTTCTGCTACTTGCCTCATCTTTAACATCATTCTTTGCATCCTCCGCTTTAAAACCTGTGCTTGAGACCGTTGGGGCTTTGTATACTCTGATAAACTTCTCTTTCTTTCTTTTTTAGGTAGCCATAGATCAGAATAGAGGGTAAAAATGTCTGCCTCGCTTAGTACAAAGACAACTCTGCCCTCCAGTTTGATTGCCATAATGTATAACGATGGCCCTACCCAAATTAGCAACAACAGTAGCATTAGGATCTTTCCGATGTAATATCTATATTGAATGATAGTTTTAGCGGTGGCTGGCATTATAACATCGTCAGCGCCAAGATCAGGAACTAAACTATTAAAGTTTGTCAGGCTCAACTGTTGATGGAGAATTTACACTAATTACAGTCTGCCTTAATACCTTTTACGCCGGGGGTTCCTTCTCTCTTCTGTATGGATCGAGGTCACAACCGTATGAGTTCATTTTTTTATAAAACAAAAAGAATATAATAAAAAATATGGCTGAAGATTTTGACGCAATTGATCCTGTTGGTGAAGAAGAAGAAGATGAAACAGAACTTGTCCTTTATGCAAGAAGAGCTTGAAGAGAAGCAGCAGCCAGAGTAGGGTTAAGCCAATACATTGCTAGATAGAATTGAATCATTATATAGCCAAATGGGGCGAGAGCAGCCAGAAGCACTTAAGGTTCTGATTTTTCAACAGATAAAAATAATCATTTGTATGTAAGAACCATAAAGGAAAGAGTGTACGGCTTACTGCAAAACCAGACCCAACCCAGTTTTTAAGCAGGGCCACAATTCTTAGAGATCTCCCGTGTTGACCAAAGGCAATTAAAACTTTATTGACGATTTAAGGCCTGAAGCTGTTTCTTTTACAAAACTTGGGGCAAGAGTTACCAACACAAACTGAAATACAAAACATACCACTTGAAGAATTAAATCGAACAGCAGATGAACTAATAGCAGAAATTAAACGAGTTTAATGACGAGACACAATAAAAACAATTGATGATTCTCCATGCCTATGCGTAGAAATCCTGGGGCTTAATGAGGCTCTACGGACAATAAGGGTGAACAACAAACAATTTAGCAAAACTTGGTGAGCTGGATAGAGAGATAGAAGAAGAAAAAAAATAAACTGGCTGATGCAGACATTAACAATTTAGGGCGAGATGAAAAGGCTAGAATACAGCAGAAAAACAAGATTTAATGCTACAAAGGCGGCCAGGTTAGAAGTGCTGTCTACTAACAGAGCGCAGCTAGCATCACAAACAAGCAGAAAAAGAAAACTATAAACAGAATACTTAAGAAAACACTACGCTAGCTGAAAGAATAAGGACTCTGTTCAGGGAACAGGGGATTACAATATTAGTATGTTAACAGCCGTTGGGTTGCTAATCTCAACACTCGTTTATGCTTTAACAGGTAGTGCGCCAACAGGGCCAGTAACGCCTCCAACACCTCAGCCTGGTAAAAGTGGATTAAAAACAATTACATCATCTAGCAAACTTATTAAAGAAGTTAGCTGCCAAAGCGCTTGATGCTCTGCCTGGCAAAATAGGCAGTGTTGTTTGTTGGGTTTTGTCTACTATAGGCAAAGTTGCGGGTTATATGGCTGACCATCTGTGGACGTTAGGAGTGCTAGCTGCTGGATTAATTTTTAGTGAAATAAAGTATGGCTAATCCAGTAAAAGTTAGAAACACAACGAGGGCTGTCTTTTCGCTAGTGTGACTGTCATGTGAGGCAGATTAACAGGTGGCGTGCTTTCTGGCTGCTTTCGGGCTGTGGGGCGTTTATAACTGGATCGCTTTCTTCAGGGCTTGGTACTTCTTTAAAAATGGATGGAGCAGGCCCTGTGTTTAAGCTTTGATTGTGTCCTAAGTTTTGGTCGTCTCCAGCTATGAGGATTCATTGTTATAATTCTGTATCATACCAATATGTAGTCTAAGTCAAGGGTAGCATGTATAATCCATGGCCTACAACAAAGTCAACCTTTGACCTAGCATGTGCAAGAACTCTTGATACCTTTGAATGCTGGCAGGCAAATCAACAGCAGAGTTAATAGCATCTTCTAAATTAGCTAGAAATTGTTTTCTAGCATCAAACCCTGCAGACGATCTAGTATGCCAGACTTGGTCGGGCTTGTGCTCCTAATAGACACCAAACGTATGTCCGTATGGAGTCATTAAGTCTTTGCACTCCTGGCATGTTAGGCCTTTACTTTCATCTAAGATAAATTTTGTCCAGGTTTTAGATGTTTTTGTTCTATGGATCCCAGTTGAACTTGTTTGTCTTGTTGAAAAGCGGTGTGGCCAGGCCAGTAGTCATAATTAAATTCTCTTTTTGCGCCCCACAAATACAACGTGCCTAACCCATGATTGCGGTCCTAACTTTGTCTAAAATCAGTTGAAGGATTAATGTTAAATTCGTTGCAGATTCTTTCATATCATTATTGTCCATTGGGCTTTTAAATGGATTAAACGTGCTGTCGCTTGGAGGGCTACTTGTAGTTCAGTTAGTATTCGCCTGTACTGGTAATAAACATGAAAGTTATATACTGACCTTACTAAAAGATTGGATGGTTTAAAGGGTTTGCATATGAAACACCGCAGCCAGTAGTTGCGCAGTAAATGGCAAAATTTAACTGATTCTGGTAAAACGTCAAAAGGGCGGATGACCATGCTGATGGCACTCTATCATTCTTTATTGTGGATTTAAAAATTTAGTTAGCGGGTTTACAAGTCTAACTTGGAAGCAGTATGATTCGTCTACTGCAAATGGTTAGATTGCTGAAGTCTACATATTTGGGATTATAAAACGCTCCTACATTGTAGCACGAAACGTTGAAGACTTCCCCAAAAAGGGTACCTTTTTTCTTTACCTTTATATTTTCAAATTGTAAGTGGCACTTTCGTTGTATTTAAATGGTTCCATTTTTAAAACATTAGTTTTTAAATAGTTATAAAAAGGATGTACATCTAAAATAACCAAGCAAAACGAGCATGTGTTCTTAACGTACCCAGTTGACAATAGGCGCGGGAGTTGTAGGATTGCTCTTAAAGAAATTGGCTTTAAAGTTATGTGGGTTAACATATCTGAAGGGGCTCAGAATAATTGACTAATGTTAATGATGAGGTGGGCAATCAAATAAACCATAAACCCAATACCTGATGTTACTACAACTTTGTTCTTAAAAAAGAGGTACTTAGCGAATTTGGTATACTGCTGAGAATTAACGAGGCAAACCTCAGAATTACTATACATTTTCCACTAGAAGAAAGAAGAGAGTGACACTTTACCTAGATTACTTGCTCGAATCTTAGGCTTTTACAGTAGCGATAAATCTATAGATTTAGTACAAGAGAAGATGTTTATCAATTTGAAGGTAATAAACCTTCTGATTTTCTAGTGAACCCAATTTTGTAAGTCCATTACAACAGTTAAAAACAGATACTAATTTGTTTAACGGATATCCATCTACTGTTCTACAAGCACTGCCGTCAATTAAGGCAGGGTTTTGCAATTATCAGCTATATACATTTGGCGGAGACAGTGAATTTAAAGAATTAAATTGAGGGATCTATAAATTCATTAGATGTAAAAATAACTAATCAAGACGGAAAGCCAGTTGATTGTTCTAATTTATTAATAGTGCTTGAGGTAGAAGAGCATATTAGAAAAGTAGTAAGGACTCAGTCCCTGGACGTTAATAGTGCCGGAAGTATAAGAGAGTGCTGTAAACTCTTAGATTTTATATTATAGGGAGAGAATGTAAATATGTTTGTTCACAATCACCCATCTTATTTCTCTTTGTTTTGTGGAAGAATCAGAAGAAGTTATATGAGTGTACGTGAGTGGGCAGGGGGTGGGGTTGCGTGGTTTAATTAACTAGGCCAATCAATCCCAGATCCTTTTGACCTAGTTTACTGCACTGCTTTGTAGGACAAAACGTGAGTGGGCGTGCGTGCATGTGTGTGTGTGGGGCGGGCGGGGGTGGGGGGGGTGCGTGCATGGGTGGGGGTGCGTGCGTGGGGTGGGGGTGTGCATGCGTGGGTGGGGGTGTGGGGGGGGGGGGTGGGGGTGCGTGCGTGGGTGTGGTGGCGGTGTGCGTGCGTGGGTGGGGGGGGGGGTGTGCAGGGGTTACCTCCCTTAGTATTATTTTTAGCCCTCAACAGGGCCTTTCTAGACGCGTCCGCCTGAGCCAAGTGACACAGTTCTGGCGTATTTTTAGCCCTGTTGCGGACCTTTCTAGGACGCGACCGCGTGAGCCAAGTGACACAGTTCTGGCGTATTTTTAGCCTTTAGGCTGAAGTCTGCTGCTTCCTGGGCTAGTATTGATTTTTTCACAGCAGTTAGCCTTTAGTCGCTCTGCCAAAACTCGCGAAAGCCCCAAAGTCGCTTTGCATATATTTTAAAATGACTTTCTTTTCTCATACAAGCTGCGAATAGAAATTCTGAGCTTGTAGAACTTTGGATAGTCGAAAAAACAAAATGATAATTCCATCAGTTTTCTACACAGCGTGGGTTCCATCAGAATTTCAGTTTTCAAATAATTATCCCAGGACGCCTTTTGGGTTAGATTTTTTAAAAACAGTTTTTGTTCTTTCAAGCCAATGGCCTAAAAGCAAAGATTGTCGAAGGGTTTAACGATTTCCAGCTTTAATCTCAGAACCAGCTTTCAGTAAAACAGGCGTAAATTCGGTCATGTTTTTCAGCTTCATAAAAGCGCCTTCTCAATCGGCTCATCATCAAGTTTCTCTACAAAACAATTACGTAAAAAATCATCTAGTTCACTTACTGTCATTTCACGTTTTCCTTGCTTCGTTTCCAAAAGATTTAGGCTCTCTTTTGCCAGGTCAGTTTCGAGCAATGCTCGCCACGTTCTAATTTTTCAAGATACAAAATCATTTCCTGACAATACATTTTGTATTTCAATATATTTCTTTTTGCTCACCCGAATAAAGCAAATGCTCAGTTTGGCTTTCTTGAGAATTGGCATCCATTGTGGTTTCTTGTGAAGATGGCCCACCTCCAGACTTGACTCTGCCATGTTTCATACACCTTCACACCTAAGCAGCCCAACCGAGAATGCCGGTGATCAGCAGCTGACTTTGGTGCCCAGCAGAAATGATGTCATACCACCTGTCGATTGGTGAACGCGCACACGTGACCAGCTCAACCCCATTAATAATGAAGTATGGCAGCATGTCTCGTGTTGCACGCTCCGCTGCACACAGGTGTAGCGACCAATATTGATTGGAACCAGTCTGGGAGTAGGGCTGTCAAGCCATATAAATGTTTAGTTGATTTTATGTGCCTGGAGAGAATGTAAATATACGGGTTCACGATCACCCATGTTATTCTGCACGGAAACCCCCATTTTAAATTGACAATTACGTTGATTTTAGAGGTTTTGGCGTGTTAATCTTAGTGTGAAACAGGTGTTGATTTGGCCAAAAATGACATGAGATGGACGTGATTTGTATGTGGAAAAGGGGCTTTTCGGGCAAAATAACATGGGTGGTCTTGAACGAACATATTTACATTCTCTTAGTTTCACCTATGTATCAACAACAGGATCAAGTACAATAGACTATTTTGTGTTGTCAAATGACTTATGTATTAAGAATGTTCTAGATTCATTGACAGTTGAAACTGCCTGTGTAGAGTCTGATCACTTGCCTGTGTCCCTGGTTCTTAAAGTACATTGTCATTTACCACGAGAAGTGATCACTGTGCCAGGGTTCAGTGGTTTATAAGTATGTGTGGAATGCGGATGAAACAGATACGTTCCTTAAACGCTTACTTAGCGTTGATACACAAGCTAAATTAAATACAGCTGTTAGGTTAATTAATGTTGATATTAACTTGGCGCTTCAGGTATTTGTAGATTGTTTGACTTGTTCCAGTGTTTGTATGAAAAAGAAAGTTAAACTGGCGGCCCCTTACTAATGAGACAGGGTTTGACAAAGATTGCTCTCATACTCGTAAGGAAACCAGATTGAAACTTCGATCATTTATCCACACGCGTGACCCAGGTGACAGGCAGACATATGTTCAGGCACGTAAAGAATACAAATCACTTTTGGAACATAAATGTAAACGATTCAAGGCGGATAAAGCCCACTCCTGTCAGATACTTTGCACAATCCTAAAATGTTTTGGAAAGAGTTAAAGGCGTGTTCTGGTCTATCAAGAAAGCAGACCACCCCAAAGAGCATCTCGACATATGAATGGCAGAATCATTTTATGAATGTGTTCCAGTCTAATCTTGCTGATCAAACGCGCAACTCTAATCTGCCTCCTACAAATGCCAATGTACAGCTTGACCAGCTAGACGATAAAATCACGAGTGATGAGGTACAAAGAGCTATAAAGTCGTTGAAAAATGGAAAGTCAGGTGGCCAAGATGAAATTCTTGCTGAAATGCTGAAAACAGCGGGAACCCATGTTGTCCACTTTTTGACTGAGTACTTCAACGACATTTTTGATAAAGGCCAGTACCCTGTAATGTGGTCAAGTGCTGTAATAGTCCCCATTTAAAAAAAAAGCAACCCCCGTGTCACCGACAATTATAGGGGAACATCGCTTCTGAGCTTACTTGGTAAATGCTACACATCAATCCTCAATAAAAGACTTTACAACTGGCTGGAAGCGAATGAAAAAATTGGAGAAACACAGGCAGTTTTAGACGAGGTTATTCAACCTCAGATCACGTATTTACGTTGTATGCTTTAATGCAGAAGTACTTGTCTAGACCTGGTGGTAAGCTTATGTCGCCTTTATCGATCTCCAAAAAGCGTTTGATACAATTAAGCGGGACACTCTGCTTGGGTCATTACACAGGGTAGGTGTATCATTCAAATTTTTGAACGCAATCAAGGCAATTTATCTTAAGGTGACTGCACGTGGTAGAGTTCAAAATGAACTCACCGAAGCTTTTGAATGTCCCCAAGGCTTGCGCCAAGGTTGTGTCCTTAGTCCAACTCTTTTGCTGTAATTATAATGAGCTTGCAGAACATGTCACCGGATTCAGCAAACATGGTATCCAGTTACTACCAGACCTTGTTGAACTTTTATTTTGCTGTTTGCTAATGACCTAGCATTATTGTCATGTTCGCCTAGTGGCCTACAGCGCCAGCTCGATTGTGTATGTAAAATGTGCACCAAACTCAGACTAACTGTAAATATTGACAAAAGCAAGATCATGGTTTTCAGGAAGGGAGGGTATCTAGGAAGGCATGAAGCATGGTCCATCAATGTACTAACATTGAAGTTGTAAATAGTTATTGTATTTAGGCTTTACATTTACCACGTCAATGAATATCTGCAACAGTGTAAAGCAGCTTGCAGTCAAAGGTAAAAAGTCCTTGTTTGAGGTTCTAAAAGCTCACAGCTCTCTCAACCAAATGACAAGAAAAACCTTTTTTAAAATATTTGATACCATGATTCAACCTGTTTTTGTTGTACACTGCTGAGATATGGAGTATCTTGGTAAAGGACGATCCTACTGGAAAAAAAATCATTTGTTTGCCTGCAAAAGATACTTTAACGTGGCCCTACGAACACCAAACCAAATGGTTTATGGTGAGCTCGGCAGACACCCTCTCATTATCAATGGTTTTATGAAAACTTTGAAATTTTGGTTCAGATTGTTAGATATGAATGATAAGCGCTTACCTAAGCAAGCGTACAGGATGCTCATGAATTAGACTTAAACGGCAAACGGAACTGGTATCAGAATTGAGGCTTTTACTGAATAGAACTGGTTTTGGATTTGTATGGCTTGCTCAGGGAGTGGGTGATGTGAATCGAGTTTGTAATGTCTTCAAGCAGAGACTCCTTGATATGAACCACCAAGACTGGGAGCACAATTTGACTACCAGTGACCGTTATGTTTTTTACAGACTTCAAATCTGACCTGTGTCTGGAAGTTTATTTAGGTTGTATAAAGCAGAAATGTTTCAGAGACGCTTTAATTAGATTCCGAATGGCATAACTAATTTGAAAGGACATTGTAACAGATATGTTAAACCTGGGGTGACTGTTGATAATAACTGCCCCTTTTGTCCAGGTGCAATTGAGAACGAAACACATTTTTTGTTCCGATGCAAACAATAATGATAGTATCGGGCATGTACATATGAAGAATATAGCGCCTTGCAATGAATGGAGACAGTTTTCACATTTGATGTCAACTCATAGTAAAGTCAAAATAAGCAATTGGCTTGGTATGTCTTTAAATGTTTTGAGATTCGTAACAAACCGTAAGCTTGCTTGAAATGTATCGAGGACGTTTGTCCCTGTTTAGTATATGTGCTTTGAACATTGTGATCTCCTCCCCCCACCACCCACACCCCTATGCCCTACCCCTTCCATCCCCGTTACCCCCCCTCCTACCCACCCCTCCTCTCTCTACGCATGCAATGTTCAATCATCTCCAATTTATGTAAAAGTGTCAACTCATGACATGGGCCAAGGCCTGAATTCATTAAAATCATTCATTCATTCATTCATTCATTCATTCATTCATTCATTCATTCATTCATTCATTCATTCATTCATTCTCTCTCTCCTCTCTCTCTCTCTCCTCTCTCTCTCTCTCTCTCTCTCTCTCCCTCCCTCCTCTCCCTCCCTCCCTCCATCCCTCCCTCCCTCTCACTCTCTCTCTTTCTCTCTCTCTCTCTCTCGTCCATTATATATAACTCAGGCCGACAGCTTCACGTATTTTGTTGTGCCGAATCACGTTTATCGAAGAATATATCTGATGCAGACGTATCTATTCCAGGTTACAACACCGTGAGACTTGATCCCATTCTACCAAAACAAACTGGTTTAATCCTATATATCAGTCAGTCTGTTACGTATAAACGTATCATATCGTTTGAAAAACACAATGTAGAATGTATATGGGTCGAAATCAATCTAAAAAGAAACAAGCCATTATTCATTGATTCATTTACAGAAACCCCGCCGAACATATAGAATGGGTCAACAAATTTAATGATATGCTTGAAGATGTAACACTCAATGACAATGAAATCATCCTTCTCGGTGATTTAACATTGATCTTTTAAAGCCCAATCATCGATGGATCCAAACAGTTGAGAATGTTGGACTTCATCAATTAATTGAAACGCCCACTAGAATTACTCCGCTTTCTGAAACACTGATTGATCACATTTATAGCAACACACAACAAAACATTGTAGAAGTGTGTTCTCCATCTTGTGGCTGCAGTGATCACCTACCTGTTTGCCTTACTTGGTTCAGGAAAGACACAAAAATTCCCAAGCCTGGACACAAAGTTATTACCTATAGATCTTTTGCTAACTTTGATAAAGACGCATTTCTTTTCGACTTAGCTCATTCATCTTTACCAAACGTGTATCAGGTCACTGATCCTGATGAAGCATTTCAATTCTGGCACAAGTCATTTACTTATATCTATGACAAACATGCTCCCTTTATAACAAAAAGAGTTAAACATTCCCCCAAGCCTCCTTGGTTGACTGATGTCATCCAAGATGCGATGCGTGAAAGAGACATGCTGTTAAAAGCAAAACAATTTCAAGATTTCAAAAAAACAACGAAATAAAGTTACGGCAATGTTACGTTCAGCGAAAAAGAAATACTTCCGAGATCTTGTATTGGAAGGTTCTAATAATTCTAAGTCGATTTGGAAAGCTATTAACATTCTCACAAAAAAGAAAGTCCATAAAATGTCTGCCTCTATTAAAGGCTTTCAACTGATGATTTAAATCACCATTTTTCTAATATATCTTCCTCAACTATAACAAATGATAGGTCCTATTTAAATAATCTCGAGCTACTAAAAGAATTTTGTTATTCTAAAAAATATAACATCAGACGCTGTCGTTCCTCCTATTACGGTGTTTGACGTTTACGTTCATCTTACACAACTCAAGCAGACAGGTACACGTGGCCTTGATAATTTAGATGGTAAGATTCTTAAATCATGTGCTCCTATCATCACAGATTCTTTAACTTATTTGTACAATCTCTGCATTGACAAAAGCTATTTTCCTTATATTCTTAAACAAGCCAAAATTGTTCCTATCTATAAATCTGGAGATGAAACTAACCCATCAAATTACAGACCTATTTCAATATTATCGTCCTGTCGAAACCTTTGGAGAAACATGTCTATAAACATCTAATGTCACATGTTTCGGAGAACAATTTGCTTCATCCCAATCAATCAGGATTTAGAGAAAACCATTCATGCCACACTGCTTTAACTAACCTCGTCGAGGATTGGCTCGTTAATATCAATGACAACAAATTCACGGGAGTATTGTTCGTTGACTTTGCAAAGGCTTTCGACGTCATTGACCATAATTTGCTGCTACGTAAGCTAGCCCTATATAGACTTTCCGACGAAACTCTTTCTCTTCTTACATCTTTTCTTTCTAACCGTCATCACAAGGTTTTCTTGGGGTAACCAACAATCCAAATTCCAGACACAAACATCTGGTGTTCCCCAAGGATCCGTTCTTGGTCCACTACTTTTTTCGCTGTATATTAATGATCTTCCCTTATACGTTACGGAGGCGTATGTGAACTGTTTGCAGATGATACGTCTATTCATTCGAGCCATTCTAATTTGAAGCAATTATCTACAACTCTGCAGAACAATGTTAGTAACTTAATTGATTGGACTGAGCTGAACCACATGTCTTTGAACGACCAAAAAACTAAATACATGATAATAACTTCGCGACAAAAACGGCAAAAAATAACCTTCAGTCTGCCTTCTATACACATAGGTAGTACAGTCATTCATGAAGTTGATACTCACAAAGTTCTAGGTGTTACTATCGACAATAATCTTTCCTGGTCACCCCATATCGATAGTTTATGCAAACGTATTTCCCAAAAGTTATTTCAACTTTCAAAAATTAAGAATTTCCTCGATGTTACAGCTCGAAAGAAATTCTTTCATGCATTTATTTCATCATCTATCGATTATGCGTCAACACTCTATGATCAATGCAGTGCAAACACATTAAGATATCTAAACAGGATTTATAAACGCTCTCTGAAGTTAGTACTTTTAAAAACTACCAGTTTGACGACTGAAGACTACTTAGCGCTGGAGATCTTTCCATTATCGTATAAACTACAGTTTAACAAAGCCGTTGTAATGTATCGAATAATGAACGGATTTGCTCCTTGTACACTACACCAAACGATTTCCGCGAAATCAATCAAGATACACGAACAATATTGTAATGAGAAAACCCAGAATTGATCTTTTTAAAACAAGTCTCGCCTATTCAGAGGGCCCTTTGGAACTCCTTACCAAATTACGTGAAAGATAAAGAAAGCATTAGCTCGTTTAAATCAGCTTACAAAGCATTTCTCTTTCAGGCACTAAAAACTTTTAAAAAGTACACCACATATTTAAACATGATATTTCTCTTCATGCCATATAATGCGAAAGAAAGAATATAACAGACATTGTGACCATTGTTATGTTTAAACAGTACTGTACAGATTGCTGATGTTGTCATTAGATCAATTCCTTCATATGTGTGTGTGTGTGTGTGTGTGTGTGTGTGTGTGTGTGTGTGTGTGTGTGTGTGTGGTGTGTGTGTGTGTGTGTGTGTGTGTGTGTGTGTGAGCGCGCGCACGCGCATATGGATGCTTGCATGATTTTGTCGTTTGCTTTTGTAGTATTAGTCTGTTACTTCTTACAGTTTGCAAGTTGACTTAGTGTATTCACTTTTCCTCTTGTTGCCATATTGACTTGTGTGTTGTCCATGTGCTTTTTTTTTTCCCCAGGCTGGGTGAAAAAAAGCATACGCCATTTGCTTATCTCATTACCCTGGTAAAATAAAATTTCGTTCGTTCGTTCGTTCGTTCGTTCTCTCTCTCTCTCTCTCTCTCTCTCTCTCTCTCTCTCTCTCTCCCTCTCTCTCTCCTCCTCTCTCTCTCTCTCTCTCTCTCTCTCTCTCTCTGTATTCATTCATATCCACATTATTACTTGAAATACATGTTTTGCATTATCAAGAATGTATGAATTGCTTTTTGCATGAGTGGAAACCTCTCTCTCTCTCTCTCTCTCTCTCTCTCCTCTCTCACTCTCTCTCTCTCTCTCTCTCTCTCTCTCTCACTCTCTTTCTCTATTTCTCTCTACATTAATGAAAATCGATATTGTTTTGAATACGGTTAAGCGTCATGTATATGTTTTACTATGCACTATGAACTATGTGTATATTTGCTTTTGTAACTGGAAATTCTTATCTCTCTCTCTCTCTCTCTCTCTCTCTCTCCTCTCTCTCTCTCTCTCTCTCTCTCTCCCTCCATCCCTCCCCCCCTCTCTCTCTCTCTCTCTCTCTGTTTTATTAAAAATCAATATTATTTCATCACTTTTCCCCCCCTTGATATACAGGTTTTACATTATCAACAAAGTATATATTTGGTTTTTGAATCAGTGGAAATCTCTCTCCTTCTCTCTTTCTCTCCTTCCCTCCGCCCCCCCCCCCCCACACACACACACTCTCTCTCTCTCCCTCCTTCTCTCTCTCCCTCCCTCTCTCTGTCTCTCTCTCTCTCTCCTGCATTCATTCAAATCCACATTGTTTCAATACGTTTAACTTGAAATACATCTCTCTCCTCTCTTTCTCTCCTTCCCTCTCCCCCCCTCCCCCCACACACACACCTCTCTCTCTCTCCCTCCTTCTCTCCCTCCCTCCCTCCCTCTCTCGCCTTCTTCCTTGCGCTGAACCCTAAGCGATCTGAAGCGATCAAAGCTAAGTGAATTTTCGTTGTTTTATTTGTTTTATTTATCACCCGACGAAGACCTAAGAGGTCGAAACGCGTTGTGTTTTGTCTTGTGACTCGTTGTCCACGTTCTCTGGCGGTTCGCTAACATTTTTCAGATTTGAAATACATGTTTTGCATAATCAAGAATGTATATTTGCTTTTTGAATCAATTTAAACCTCTCTCTCTCTCTTCTCCTCTCTCTCTCTCTCTCCTCTCTCCTTCTCTCTCTCTCTCCTCTCTCTCTCTCTCTCTCTGTCATGGAATGTATGAGTCTGTTCTTGCATGTGTTCGAGAGAAAGGAGCTTATACTGATTATTTCAGCTGCCCGAGGGGTGTAAAAACAAGGGTGTCTGCTTAGCCATTTTTGTTCACATTCTTCTAAACGAATTAGCGATAGAGATAGCAGGGGAAGGGAAACATGGAATTCAAATGTTACCCGGTGCTGCTGACTTTTTCTAATGCTTTTCGCTGTTTGATGTTATTCTCCTAGCAGAAAACCCCTTTTGGGTTTTGCAAAATCAGTTAGACACACTGAAAAGAGAATCAGATAGGTTAAAATTAACGGTGAACCTTAAAAAAAACTAATGTAATGGTTTTCAGAAATGGTGGTTACTTATCAAAATACGAAAGATGGTTTTATGGTGGAGCAGAAGTTAGAGTGACAAGTAGCATAAATCCCTTGGGTTTGTTATTCACGACAAAATTAAGCTTGAGTAAGGGATGGCTTGAGATTGCAGAAAGGGAAAGAGAGGTGTCATGGATATTCTGAGGACTATGAAAAAATTGAACTCAAACGATGTGAATCTATTTTGGAAATTATTCGATTCACAGATACAGCCTATTTTGATATATGCATCTGAAGTCTGGGGAATGTTGGATAATACCAAATGGAAAAAGTTCATACTTATGCGATAAAACATATTATCCACGTCCCTTTTGCACGCCTTAATAAAATGGTTTATGGCGAAAGCGGACGATACCCTCTATTATTATAACTTATGTTAGATGTATTAACTATTGGCTAAAATTAGAAAACCCTACCAAAAAACCAGACTCTGTGCTCAGGCGTATAAAATGCTCAAGCTGCAACATGAAAATGGAAAATTTAACTGGCCCCCTGATTAAGAAAATATTGACAGAGAATGGTTTGGCATAGTTTTGGTTGTCAAAAGGAGTCGGTAATAAGGCACAATTTATTTTGAACAAGGACCGTTTAATTTGTACTAATAAAAAAAGCTGGCATGCTGGCATGGATGGAAATGATAAATACGACTGGTTCCTCTCTTTTAAAAAGTAATCTCGAAGCAGAGAAATATCTTAAAATCATAACGCAGAAAATGGCAAGATTTAGTTTAGCAAAATTTCGAACCAGAACGCTCGGTCTTAATGCAAACCAAAGCTGGTTCGAGAAATCGAATAATAGATCATGTCAAATGTGTAGAGAAAGAGACAGTGTTGAGAATGAAATACATTTTGTGTTGATTGTCCCGCATACGACAATATCCGCAGAGGTTGAAAACATCTTCGGTAAAATCAGTTGTGGAAAGAAGAGATTTGATGGGCGATTTTATCAAGTGGAAAACCCGAGAACACTATAATAGCCTTGCGAAGATATGCAGAAGCTAGTACTTTTGTAAAAAGAATTTAACGAATGAACTATATTTACTTACTGTAACTGATAGTCTTTTATGTTCAATGGTATATTGCGTGTGCGTGCGCGCACGAGCGCGCGTGCTGGTGTGTGGTGTATGTGTGTGTGTGTGTGTGTGTGGTGTGTGTGTGTGTGTGTGTGTGGGTGTGTGTGTTTTGTGTGGGGGTGTGTGTGTGGGGGGGGGGGGGGGGGGGGGGGGGGAGTTCGTGTGGATGGTTGGGCTTCATTCGTTGATCTTTTGTAAGTTATATGTATGGTGAGTTTATAACATCACAAGAAGGTCTTTTGCATTTGTTTCTTTTAGTCGCTGTTGATAAATGTGACTCATGATACCCCCTTGCCCAAAAGGGCCTTTGCTAATGGCAATAAAATTGTGTCAGTGTCAGTGTCAGTGTCTCTTTTTCTCTCTCTCTCTCTCTCTCCCCTCTCTCTCCTCTCTTCTCTCTCATCTCTCTCTTGTTTCTCTCTCCATTAATTCAAAATCAATATTGTTTTGATTTTTTTTTTTTTTTTTTTTTTTTTTTTAAAAAAAACCGTGATGTATGTGCTAAACTATGCCCCATTAATTATGTATGTTTTGCTTTTTGCAAGAATGGAATCTCTCTCTCTCTTCTCTCTCTCTCACTTCTCTCTCTCTCCCCTCTCTCTCACTCTTTCCCTGCATATATTTAAATCGATATTATTTGAATTTTCTTTTTAACCTGGATGTATTATGAAAAAATGTATATTTTTGCGTTTTTGAAACAATGGAAATCCCCCTCCCTCCCTCCTCCCTCTCTCTCTCTCTCCTCCCTCCCTCCCTCCCTCCCTCTCTCTCTCTCTCTCTCTCTCTCTCCCCTCTCTCTCTCTTATTCTAATGTCCTTATATTTGATGTACATGCTTGTATTTTTTAACAATTTTTTCCCTCGTAAAAATGAAATCATCTCTTTCTCTCTCTCTCACTCTCTCTGTCTTCTCTCTCCCCTCTCTCTCTCTCTCTCCTCTCTTCTCTCTCTCTCTCTCCCTCCTCCTCCTCCCTCCCTCACCCCTCCTTCTCTCTCTCTTCACTCTCTCTCTCTCTCTCTTTTCTCTCTCTCTCTCTCTCTCTCTTCATTCAAATCCACATTATTACTTGAAATACATGTTTTTTCATAATCAAGATTGTGAATTGCTTTTTGCATCAGTGGAAACCCTCTCTCTCTCTCTCTCTCTCTCTCTCCTCTCTCTCTCTCTCTCTCTGTCTCTCTCCTCTCTTTCCTCTATTTCTCTCTACATTAATGAAAATTGATATTGTTTTGAATACGGTTAGCGTGTGTATATGTTTTACAATATGCACTATGAACTATGTGTATATTGCTTTTTGTAACTGTGGAAATTCCTTCTCTCTCTCTCTCTCTCTCTCTCCCCTCTCTCTCTCTCTCTCTTCTCTCTCTCTCTCTCCCCTCTCTCCCCTCCATTCCCTCCCCCTTCTCTCTCTCTTTCTGCATTTATTAAAATCAATATAATTTAATCACTTTTTCCCCCTTGATATAAGGTTTTACATTATCAACAAAGTATATTTGGTTTTGAATCAGTGGAAATCTCTCTCCTTCTCTCTTTCTCTCCCCCCCCCCACACACACACTCTCTCTCTCTCCCTCCTCTCTCTCCCTCCCTCTCTCTCCTCTCTCTTTCTCTCTCTCTCTCCTCTCTCTCTTCTCTCTCTCTCTCTGCATTCATTCAAATCCAAATTTTTTCAATACGTTTTAACCTGAAATAAATCTCTCTCCTTCTCTCTTTTTCTCCTTTCCTCTCCCCCCCGTCCCCCACACACACACTCTCTCTCTCCTCCTCTCTCCCTCCCTCCCTCCCTCTCTCGCCTTCTTCCTTGCCTGAACCCTAAGCGATCTGAAGCGATCAAAGCTAAGTGAATTTTCTTTGTTTGTTTGTTTATTTATCACCCGACGAAGACTTAAGAGGTCTAAAACGCGTTGTGTTTTGTCTTGTGACTCGTTTGTCCACGTTCTCTGGGGGGTTCGCTAACATTTATTTTAGATTTGAAAAACATGTTTTTATAATTTAAAATTTTATTTTTGCTTTTTTAATCAATGTAAACCTCTCTCTCTCTCTCTCTCTCTCTCTCTCTCTCTCTCTCACCTCTCTCCTCTCTCTTTCTTTTCTCTCTCTCTCTTCTCCTCTCTCTTCTCTCTCTCTTCTCTCTCTCTCTCTCTCTCTCTCTGAGGAAAAAAAGAAAAGGGAACAAAAAAAAAAACAGGAAAAAAAACTAAGACTTGTTTTTCTCCTCCTCCCTCCCCCACCCCCCCCCACCATCCATCCCCTTCCCCCCCTTTTCTTCCGTTTTTTTTCTTTTTTCAAGGACCCACCCGGGAAGCAATAATAGGAGCGGTTTTTTTCCGGGAAAAATTTTTTTGAACGGTGTTTAAAAAGTTTAAAATTTATGTTTTTATTTTTGTGGTAAACGTTTCGTTTAGGATGTTGTGTGGCAAATATTTCAAACTATCTCTTTTTTCCTGTTTTGTGAAATTTTCGTTCATTTCTGGAAGTAAAACCACATTTTAGCTGTCTCCCCTCTCAGGGGGAAAGATGCATGGGTTATTTCTATTTCCCCGGGGTGGTTATTGATGCCCCTTTTCCCACTGAAAGACAACATGTTGGGGACTAAAATTTGAAACGTGCTGGGGATTTCCCTTTTTTTCTTCTACCCTTTGATTAAGATCTTTCCCATCTCCCGTGCTTGTTAAAGAATTTTACTCTCCCGGGACTTGCAATGACTAATCAGAATTTATTCTTTTAAAAATATATTTTTTTACAATTGCAATGGCCTAGGTATCACAAGAAAAGAAAAGACTTTTTCGTTTTTAAAAAGGGCAACAAAAAGGTTTTTCAAAATTTTTTAAGGAGACTCCAAAAAGTTTGAGTCCGAAAAAATTTAAAAGAGGCTTTTTGGGGGTTATGACTGCACTTATCGGGTAAAGAACGAATACAAACGGGGGTAGCGTGCTGTTAAAAACCCAAATTTCGAATATATATTACATAAAAATAACCAGAGACCCAGAGGGTTTGCTTTTTTGTTTTGGGGGGTATCGGTTTTAAAAAAAGGGGGAAAAAATCCCCTCCCCGTAAATTTTATATGGAAGTTAACAAGTTTTTTCCAAGTCCTTGAGCATATTGGATCTTCTAGAAAATAGGGTTATTTTTGAAAATAAATTTTAAGGGGGGAAAATTGGGAATGTTGTACCATCACTTTCCCTATCATCATCATCCCTCCTAATCACCTCACCCTCATCATCTTCACATCATCATCTCATCATCATCTTCATCATCACACACCTTATCACCCCAACCATCATCATCATTTCATCTTCATCATCATCTTTCATATCATCATCTGGTAAACCCTCATTTTGAGGAAGGCAAAACGTGCATTCAACGGGCCCAGGGGAGTGGCCTAAAAGCCCCAAAGTCTGATCTGCTGAGTAAAGAGCAGCATACAGTGGAGGTCGGGTTTTTGACGCAGTATGGTCCTGCTTGGGGGCCCACACTCCTTGCTCCGGGGTTTTGGGGTTGACGCCCTTTTTCCCAAAAGTTTTTGGGGTGCTCTTCTTGTGTTTACCAGGGCCGGTGGGGCCTGCTTTGGCTGGGGTTTAAAAAGGACAACAGGGCAGATCCCAAAACTGGGGGACACTTTTCTTCCAGCCTTTCTTTGAAGCGTGACGCGGGTGGCCTCCTGTTTTGCAATAGGGTTAGCTCCCATACATCACTGTTGTGGAATCCGGTGGTCCCCCACTCTTATGCCGGGGCCAGAGTTTGGGGCCCCTGTCACTTGAGGATCATCGCCTCTTGAGAAACAGTTTCCCCCTGTTTGCATGTCCCCTGAAACCCGTCCATGGTTTCCCAGCTGAAATAAAAAGAAACCCGGGGGGGAACAACGCACCTTTCACTGTGACACTGGGGTCATTAAAAATAAGGGGGCGGGGGGGTGGGGGGGGTTCGCCCCTCACGCGCACGGGGGGGTTTTAATGTGTAAAGGGGGTGTTGTGGGGTTTTGCGTGCGGGGGTCGGGCTTTCGTGCGTGCGGGGGCGTGTGTGGTGTGTGTTTTGTGGGGTTTTTTGTGTGTGTGTGTGTGTGTGTTGTGTGTGTGTGTTGTTGTGTGTGGGTGGGTGTGTGTGGCGGCGTAGGGGTTGTGTTGTGTGGGGGTTGTTTGTTTTTGTGTGTGTGTGGGGTGTGTTTTGTTGTGGGGTGTGTGTATTCCGACATACTTAGGCTCCTTTCTCATCCCCCCCCCCTTTCCCTTTCCCATGGGTTTGCCCCCTTTTTCCCTCCACTATTTCCCCTTTTTAAGTCACCCCCAGGTGTCTTTTTGGCCCACCAGCTGTCTACAGGGGGAATTAAATTATTTTTTTTTTGTTTTTTTTTTTTAAAGCCCCTTTTTAAACCCCTTTCGTCCCCCCCCTCCCCCCCCTTAGGGAAAGGGAGAAAATTGAGAGAGAGGAGGAAGAAAAAGAGAGAGAGAGAGAGAGAGAAGAAAAAGAAAGAGAGGGGGAGAGAGAAAATTCCTGTGTTTGTCAGTTTTTGCTCTGGTTTTGTTTTTTTGGGGATTTTGGGTTAATTCGCCCCTTAGCGTTTAATTCCACAAAAGTAGGGGGTGTTTGGGTAAGTATGTCAAAACTTTGGGTTTTATGAGTTTTTTAAACTTAAACCCTTTTGAGACTGAATACGAAAAAAGATACCAAAAAGGGTAGTTTTTGATAATGAATTGTTGCCCAAATAAATATTTTTAATTTCCCACCATTTGGGACTTTGCATGGCGTGTCTGTGTGGGTGCTTGTGTGCCCTTTCCCTTTTGAAATGTACTTTACCAAGCATGTTCCGGGGTAAAAGAGCTGTGTTCTACGGGTTTGTGCACCTCCCAAGTTTTCAACCCAGAGTCCATCATTCACCACCTTGGGCCCTCTCCCCGCCCAACCACCACCTCCAGTTCCCCCTTTTAAACTCTGTTCCCCCCTCAGGGGATCTTATTTGAAAAGGACCCTGATCCCTCCAGCCTCCACAGTCAAAACCAGGGACATAAACCCTCGGGGGCAGTGAGGGGTCAGCTTTTTTCCCTTCCCGGGGAACTTTTTAAAAGCCATACAGAATACTTGCTCTTCCAGTTCAAGGTGGAGAAAGCGCCGAATTTGAAACAAACGCACTAATGGTGAAAACAAAATAGGGACTCTCCCTTACCAAAAATTCCCACATGTTTGCTGGCTTCAGAATCCTCTTCATTTTTCCCCCCAGGGGGAGGCTGCCGACGTTGGGAAGCTTAGGAATGTAAATAATCGGGTTCAAGACCCCCCATCTTTTTTTTGCACAAAAACCCCCCCCCTTTTCCCCTACAAATCACGCCCTTTCCCTCATGCAACTTTGGCCAAAATTAACACCTTTTTTTTTAAACCAAAATTGCCATGCAAAAACAGCAAAAACGCCCAAATCGTTACTTAAAAAGGGGGGGTTACGGCAAAAAAAAAAAAGGGTTTGATCGTGAAAAAAATTTCACATTCCCTCCCTGGCTAAAAAAACCTTTAATCAATTTGGCCAAGTGATTTTTTTGAGATCACTTGTCCTAGTTTACGGGCACGCTTTTTGGGTTCAAGTGATTTTTTGTGAAATCACTTGCCCCGTTTACTCCCCTGTTTTTAAACCCCAATTGACCCTTGCGAGATTAATTTGGGTCCTCTGTTATTTCCCACGCTTTGTGGGCCAATTTGTTCCAACAAGATCACTTGCCCTTTGTTTACTGCACTGCTTTGTGGGCCAAGTGATCCTACAAGATCATTGTCCTAGTTTTAAAAGGGTTTGGCAATTAGGCAATGATCTTGTGAGATCACTTGATTTTGGGGGCCGCTGCTGTGCTCCTTTTTTTCCCAAAACCCGGGTTTTAAAATAAAACCTTTTTTAGGATTAATAATATACTGTTTTAAATTAAAAAGCTTTAAAATTTTTAAAGGTTGTTTTGCTAAGTGTGATTTTATTAAAACGTTTTTTATTAAAGCAAATATTTTTAAAAGGGTTTTAAAAAAAGACTGTGTTTTTAAAAAGTACTTTTTATGGGCTACTTTGTCAATATTAAAATTTTAAAAAGTTTTACAAATTCCCCCCCCCAACTTTTAATAACCCAATTCTCTCTCACTGACCCATAATAGAAAATTTTAACCCCGGGGGAGGAAAAATTCCTTTTATACAAAATTTAAAGGGGGAAACAAATCACTTTCTTTTAATCATTTTTTTGGGCTTATTTTGATTTTAATGATTACTTTCCCCGGTAAGTGAAAAAGGGAAGGCAGAAATCAATACTCGACAACTCTGTCAGAGAGGGGAAAAACCCAGGAGCAAAAATAACCCTAAACAGCCTATTGTTTCTTTTGGCCGAAGCGCGTTTAGTGTTTTTTTTTACGGGGCACATGCAGGGCCCTTTATTTTATTTTTTAATTGTTCTTTTAATCGGGTTTTTAAAAAATGAACCCCTAAGAAAACTACAGACTTATTAATTTTTCTTTTCGGTTATTGGGGGGCTGATAAAAATCAGTTAAAGAGCAGGGTTTAAAAAAATTAGGTCTTTTTTGAGCGCATAAATATTTCGAAAAAAGCGTTTAAGCAGGCCCCCATAAAACCGTTCTTGGCCCTCAAAAACCCGGGTATAAAATTTTTGCCTTTTTTGTTGTTTAAAATAGCCCCCCGAAAATGTTTTAATTTATGTTTCTACTAGCTCTGAAGGAGTAGCTATTTGCTTTAATAAGATCAGGTTTTACGATTAAAAAGATATGAATTTTAAAAGCTGAAATTTTCAATTATTTTTTATTTTTTTAAATTTTTTTGTTTAAAAAAAGGTGCCCAAAATCAAATGAAAACTGATTTTAAAAAATTTTAAAGAACCCATTTTACGAAAAAAAAATGGAAAATACTAAACCCTTTATTTTAGTGAATTTTGGGTTTTTTGGGTTGATGTAAACAATTTATTAAAAAATCATTTGGAACTATTTAACGAAGGCAATTTAAAGTGATGAAATTACTGTATGAATTTAGAAAAAACTAAAAAATGGGCGGGGGTTATTGTAAGGTTAACCCGTCTTGGGAAGTTACAACACCTTGGGGAAAATAAAAGCCCTGTTTTTACTTAAATTTATTTACCCTTTATTTTTTTTTTTGTTTACGAAATATTGTGGCTTTTTTAAAAAGGGCGGCCCCCAAGTAAATTCGAGGATGGAAAAATATATACGGTTTAAGAAATATTTTTTAGTGCCCAACAATTTTAACAATTCGTTTTTGTGAATTTGACATGAATATTATTTAAACCCCAAAAAAACGTTCGGAAAGCGTGGGGCACATGCTATCATAAAAACCCCGAGTTTTTTCATGGAGCCGCCGTAAAAATGCGTTGGCCGTTCGATTGATTATTTTTAACGCCTGATGATAGTAACATGCAATTGGGTTTTAAATAAACAGAAAAAATTATTAAACTATCGTGACTTTTAAATTTTGACTGGGGTGATTTTCATCTTTCACCGTTTAACCCTGAAAATGAGGAGGCAAAGTTAAGGGGGTTTTGGGGCCCAAAGACATCTTGAAATCCAAAAATTAAAAACAAAAAAAGTTTTCCTAAAAGTTGGGAATTCCCTTTCCTTTTTTGCCCAAAATGGGTTTGAGTTAAAACGAATCAAAAAAAAAAAAAAATCTTTTTTTTTAAAAATAACATAAATTTTGGGGCAACAAGGGGTTTTATGTGGTGGTTTTAGCGCAATTTCTTTCCCGTCAAAAAACATGCAAACAGAGTTTTTCCCAATGAGACCAAAATACCCAAACTGAACTTTGAAAACCAACCCTTTTTCCCTGAATAAAATAAGGAAAACCAGTTAGTTTGTAACCAAAACCCCCAACCCTTTTAAAAAAAAACACATTCGTAATTAAACAATTTTCCCTCTAAGGAACCCAAACCTCCTACTTTAAAGGGAAAACTTTAAAAATCCCGAAAACTTTATCCCGTTTGCAGAAAGGGAAAAAAGAGAATTTTGTATTAATGAACAAAAGCCCGACTTAATTTCCCATCGTCAAAGGATAAAACTGAACAAGGAAATTTGTTAAAGAATTTTGGGGCACCCCCCAAACTTTGGGAAATTTTTGCCCGGCCCCCAAAACCAATTTAAAATTTTTAGGAAAATTTTAAACCAAAATTTAAAAACCAGGGTTTAAATTTAGTTTTAAAAAAGAGAAATCAGAAAACCCCCCAACCCTGGTTTTATTTCGACTTTGAAACGCCTTTTTTACCCCCAGTACTAAAAAATCCACAACAAAACAAGTACAAAAAAAAACCTTAAAAAATTTAACCCCAACCAAACCAGCTTTCTTAAAACGTTTTTTGTTTTTTAGGTTTAGATTGGGGGATTTTAACCCCAAAACCGGGGGAAAATTAAAAAGAGAAATCCCCAAACCCCCTAAGATTTTTTTTGAGAAAAGATAAAAAACCTTTGGGGCCCAATTTAGTTTTATCCAAAGGAAACGAAACCCTTTCAAAAACAATTTTTATAACTGAAGCCAAGAATTAAAAAATTAAACTAAAATGTTAAACGGTTAAAAACAACAAAATAACAATAAAACGTTTCAGTTTTTTGGCCCCGGAAAAATTATGGGAAATTCCCAAAAGGGGCCGCGGGACAAAAATTGTAATTTTTAAATTTAAAAGGTTTACAAAAAAAAATGGAAAAACCCGCCTATTCTTCTTTCGGAGGCGAAATTCCCAAAAATTTTTTTTATTTCAAGCAGTAACTTTTGAAATAAAGGGTTAAAAACCGAAATTTCCCCAAACTTTAGAAAAGTACAAGGAAAAAATTTACTCTTTTTTTTTAAAATTGGTTTATCCTTTTTTTGAACCCGCCAACATCTGATGGCTAGTTAGATAAGCTAGCGGGTCCTACAAGACTTTCCAACACTAAAAAAATACTTTGACCCCTCCTTTTGGGGCGTAAAGGCGTCTATCCTTATGAATTTCTGAACTCCCTGGATAGGGTTTTTATTGAAGACCCCCGCTTCCTCCTTTAAAAGGGGCCCTTTTTGTTCTAGGGCTTAGAGGGAAAAAAACATAACGATGGATAAGGGAAAAACCCCCAGAAACCCGGACAGAATTACACTTTCCAAAGGGTGGGCAAAAATTTCACGATCAATAATTTTTGGCTGAGTGTGGTTTTTTGCGACGTCTTTCAGGGAAATTTCAGATCTACATGCATGAAACATTACAGCTTAGCTCAACACATTTACATCTCTGCCCCGGGTTTCTTGGGATGCTTTCTTAAAGTCTAAAACATCAGAATTTTCTTAATTTCTGATCTACCCACACTTCAATGATTGAAAAATGGGGTGGGGGGGGTTATTAAACAGGCGTTTAAATCCTTACGGGAAAGCCCAAAAACCCAAACATTTTTGACACTATGATCCCACCAAACCATCCCCAACTAACTAATGTACCCTTAAAACAAAAAATCTGTATGGGGTGGGGGGAGAGCAACCCCTTCCCCTCCCGAAACTTTTCAATGATAAAAAAGACCTTTATAATTTAATACTGTGTTTGGTATTTGTCACAGCTTCCCCCTGATAATCCAAAAAGGGGGAAACCTTTTGGGAAAATTTTAATTAGAATATCCTAAAAAAATTTCCGATCTCTACAACGATTACCCCCCAGGGCCCCAAAAATTAAAGGGGATTCCCCTCGAACCTCCTAAAAAAATTTTGCCTAAACTTAGACAAAAAACTAAAAAGTGTGGCCATTACAGACTCCTAAAGTTTTACCAAGACACGGACTGAAACTTTAAAAGCTGTTCACAGAATAATTATCTGTGATCAAAAGCCCCTTTTTAGGCCCTACCCCAAGAAATTAATTTATCTTAGAAACCCAAGCCCCCTGATCTTCCCCAAAAGAAAATTTTTTAAAACTGAATTTAAACAAAAGCTTTTTTTTGGAACACTATGGAAAATCCCCACAAACGCAAAGTGGAAATTGTTACAAAAGAAAACCAAGCAATTAAGTTGACCTCTAAACCCAACTATCAAGACTTTAGAAGTTTTTAACGACAGCCTGGTTGGCATTATGTTTGAAGAAAAAGGATGTTAAGTTGGACAAGCCGGTGTTTATTGGCTTTACCGTATTAGAGTTGTCAAAGTTATTGATGTTAGAATTTCTGTACATATTTTAAAACCCACTGTACCCAGAAGCAAGAGTCCTTTACCGCAGCCCTGACTCTTTTATTCTAGACACCCCACAGAAGATTTTTAACAAAGACTTAGAAACAGAAGTAGCAAAAGGGAAAGCTTGTCACGGACGTACATAATTTTGGTTGGAAGATAAATCATGTCTTTTCAAACCCAGTATAAGTGGAGTGTTACCATTGACATCTTTACTACATTGGCCGTTTTTGACCATGTGCAATTGTGTCATTCCGGGTGCGCTACGTCCGTGAAATTTCGCTCTCATCATCCAATATTTCTTCTTTTATTTTCTTTAAAGTTTTCTTTTTGGGTTCTTTTATTCGCTTTCCTCGGGGTTCATCAGCTCATGTCAGGTCCACAGTGAGCTGTTTTTGTACCTGTTGCCATCTTGGTTAGGCTAGTGGTGGGGCACTCATTGACGGACCGCGAGTCAGAGAGATCTCCATCTCTGCTAGCTGGGCCACATTTCTTTATCCCACTTCGGTGTGGATTTTGGGGAAGAGTCTTTCCGCCCTCCAGCGGGTCGGGAAAGTTTCCACGGGAAACACCTGGGGGATCCGTCCCTGCCAGCTAGAAGAGCCAACCTTGGGTCTTTCCCTGACCTGGAGTCCCTTCGGTGTGGACCGGCACGGTTACGCTGCCAACCCTTTGTCGGACTGGGGGGCGAACCGTTTCTCACCTCGCCCACCCCCATTTTGGTAACTATATGGTCTGTTTTGGACAGTGTTTTGTTTTATTTGGGTTTTCTAACCCTTCAGCGGTTGAGAGGTTTGCTTCTGCCTTCATGTGCTGTTGGCTCGGGGTCACCTTTTCTGTGTGTAAATGCTCCAAAGAAGGGGAGCAGGTATGGAAATGGTATCGAGATATGCGTCTTGGTTGTAGAATTATAGAAGCGCATTATCTTTAATTCGTTTTCGGTCCTTAGCGGCTAGGGATTCTGTTACTTTGGACTAAGTTGAAAATCTCTTACACATAATATCCCTTCATTTCGGTCAATGGGGAAACTATGTTTGTTTGTTTTCTGATTACACAGGTTGAGTCAATGTTTATCTCGCTCAATATGTGATTTGGGCCGGAAGGATATCAGAAATGTTAAGTTTCATTTCCTTGTTGCTTTATAGACATGAGACGGATCGGGGAACGCATGAGCGGGGCGAACAGATAAACATTTAGACCGCAGATGTGGAATTCCTGCCGTATCGCCCCGCATTGGTTTCGTTTCCCCGTTGTGTCCTTGTCTTATGTGTTGTGTGACAGACGTGGAGAATTCTAATTGTCTTTATTCATTGGACTTTTTTTGACTAAGGAAAATATCATTGTAAAAGGTCAAATAAAAGGAAAAGGGAAAGAAGTTATTCTAGTTTTTTTGCCCTTTTGTAGTGACAAAGACATTGTTGACCTTAAAAAGGGATTGTGACCCTTCAACCTGTGACGCACTGCTGGACCCACTATGCTGCCACCACTGACAACAGGACAAGGGTGATGACTTCTCACTGGAGACGATCCGCCGAGGGGGATTTTCGCCTTTTCTTGCAGCGCAGGGGGTGCTAACCATCACGACCCTATCTATTCC
>JAFLJL010017981.1:7880-10380 GCA_018398815.1 Conus ventricosus
TCGTTTTGAAAATTTTTTCCTCATCGTTTGATATGTCAACAAAAACTTCGCTTGTTTTCCTCATCGCTTGATATGTCAACAAAAACCTCAGTTTGATTTCCCCCATCGCTTGATATGCCCAACACAACCCAGCTTTGATTTCCTCATCGCTTGATATGCCCAACACAACCTCAGCTTTGTTTCCTCATGTCCATTTCCCCACTCCATGTATGTACGACATGCTTTGTTCTCCTCATCGCTTGATATGGTAACAATTGTTAACACACCTCAGCTTTGTTTTCCTCATCGCTTGATATGAACTGTCAACACAACCTCAGCTTTGTTTCCTCATCGCTTGATATGTCAAACACAACCTCAGCTTTGTTTCCTCATCGCTTGATTAATGTCAACACAACCTCAGCTTTGTTTCCTCATCGTTTGATATGTCAACACAACTTCAGCTTTGTTTCCTCATCGCTTGATATGTCAACACAACTCAGCTTTGTTTTCCTCATCGCTGATATGTCTACATCAACCTCAGTTTGTTTCCTCATCGCTTGATATGTCAACACAACCTCAGCTTTGATTTCTCTTCGCTGATATGTCAACACAACCTCAGCTTTGTTTCCTCATCGCTTATATGATAATACACACCTCAGCTTTGTTTCCTCATCGCTATATGGTAACATGTCAACACACCTAGTTTGTTTCCTCATCGCTTATATGGTAAACATGTTAACACAACCTCAGCTTTGATTTCCTCATTGCTTGATATGGTTACATGTCAACACAACTCAGCTTTGTTTTTTTCATCGCTTGATATGGTAACATGTCAACACAACCTCAGCTTTGTTTCCTCATCGCTTGATATGGTAACATGTCAACACAACCTTAGCTTTGTTTCCTCATCGCTTGATATGGTTACATGTTAACACAACTCAGCTTTGTTTCCTCATCGCTTGATATGGTTACATGTCAACACAACTCAGCTTTGTTCCCTCATCGCTTGATATGGTTACATGTCAACACAACCTCAGCTTTGTTCTTCTCATCGCTTGATATGTAACATGTCAACACAACCTTAGCTTTGTTCTCCTCATCGCTTGATATGGTTACATGTCAACACAACCTCAGCTTTGTTCTCCTCATCGCTTGATATGGTTACATGTCAACACAACTTAAGCTTTGTTCCCTTCATCGCTTGATATGGTTACATGTCAACACAACCTCAGCTTTGTTCTCCTCATCGCTTGATATGTCAACACAACCTCAGCTTTGGTTTCCTCATCGCTTGATATGTCAACACAACTTCAGCTTTGTTTTCCTCATCGCTTGATATGTCAACACAACCTCAGCTTTGTTTTCCTCATCGCTTGATATGTCAACACAACCTCAGCTTTGATTTCCTCATCGCTTGATATGTCAGAAAAGTCCAGTAGTGACTGCTGTACTCGTATTCAAATAAATAAAGGGAAAAGGTGGCAAAAGGAGTACCTGGAGAGGGGATGTCCAACGTTTCGTGTCGTAGACACTTCAACAGGGAATGACAGCTGATGATGGTTGACTTGGGTCACTGAACACAGTTCATGGTTTGAAGGGGTGGAAAGGGCAGAGGTGGGAGTGGTGGGCAATATTGAGTGTAGGGGTGATCATAATTCACAATAGAAATGGGGAGTGTTAATGGACAGCAAAGGAAGGGGGAGGGAGGGGGGAAGGGGGGAAGAAGAAGGGAGGGGGCAGGGGGGAGGGGGGGGGGGGGGGGGGAGAAGAAAGGAGGGGGGGGGGGGGGGAGGGGAGAAAGAGGAGGGCTGATGGTTCATTCCCTGGCATTGAGCCCATGTGGGCTCAAGGTGCCAAGGCGCTGTATTAACTGGCTTTCCATGTATTTTCTGTAGTTCCCTTCTTGACGACCATTTCCACCTTTGTCACCTTTTTGCCACCTTTTCCCTTTATTTATTTGCTTGATATGTCAACACAACCTCAGCTTTGTTCTCCTCATCGCTCGATATGGTTACATGTCAACACAGCCTCAGCTTTGTTCTCCTCATCGCTTGATATGTCAACACAACCTCAGCTTTGTTTTCCTCATCGCTCGATATGGTTACATGTCAACACAGCCTCAGCTTTGTTCTCCTCATCGCTTGATATGGTTACATGTCAACACAACCTCAGCTTTATTTACCTCATTGTGTTGCTCTAGTCACTAATCCACATCACTTTCTGCTTTGTTGTTGTTTTTTCCTCTCTCACTGCTTGACATTTTGACGCATCTATATAATCTCAGCTTTGTCTGTCACACCACTTGACCCACTCACATGTTCATACGACCTCAGGTTTATTTACCGCACTGCTGGGTTTTTGTCATATATCCATACCATCTCAGCTTCGTTTACCTCACTACTTGATTTTGTAACGTGTGCAGACCACCTCAACTTTCTTTTCCTCGCTGCTTTGATCTTCTCACATAGTTTAAAGTCCTTCGAATGAAACTAAAACCGAGGTTCCGTGTGTGAATGCACGC
>JAFLJL010017981.1:17880-25380 GCA_018398815.1 Conus ventricosus
GCCTTGACAAAGCGATATGTGTATTTTCCCCATTTTCTGCGTCTCATTGACATACACAAAGAGGGCATTTTGTTCCCCCGCGGCAGCCAATGTAACGTCGAGTTAATGTGCGTGTGCGTGTGTGTGTGTGTAGACAACGGAAGTTTTCATACAGTTACAGGGAGGATGTAGGGGGATATAGTGAGGGATTGCGGCGGCGTGGCGGGGGCTGATGTATAGGGGCCCTTTGACAAAGCGATTTAGTTTCTTTGCACTTTCTGCGTTTTTTTTTTTTATTGAACAATTTTTCGTTTTTTACAAGACAAATGCAAAGCACAATATGCACATATCAATAGAAAGGAATAAAAATGAAAGTAAAGATGATAATAAAATAAAGGTACCTATTCCTAAAACCCGCATTGGACACAACACTTTGATAATCAAGCATGGATTCGACAGTACTGGTAATAAGACTATTTAGCAACTAGTATCTAATGAATCAGTAAATGTTATCTTCATTTCTTATGAGCAAAGTTGATTTATAACACTAGTTTACATAGGCATTATATTGATCATCAAAGAGCTATGTTTAGTAATTCCAATAGTTATAACCCCAAAAGAAATAAAGAAAATTGATACATGAAACTTTTCACCTTGTCACTCTTTTCTAATAATGACTCCAAATAGCCTCTATGATGAGTGTGCACACACACACACACACACACACACAACACACACCACACACACAACACACACACACACACGAACACACACATGTGTATATAAGCACTAATAAACTCCGGCAAGGGGTTTGTAAGGAAAGCAGGGGCGAATCAAATGGGTATGGGTCATTGGGACAGGAGGGGTATTGGCATTACATTGTAAAGCACTCAAATTCCTTTCCCAAAAGTAATAAAACAGTCCAGTCTCACAATTGTAAATAACATGAGAAAAGGTAAGTTATACACCTCCATCATGTAGGTGCTCACACATCACAAAGGAACAAAGGTACAATAGGGTAGTAGGGCAACCAATTTTTTCAAAGGGTTCCTATACTATGATTAAGAAAAGCCAATTTTTTTCATGTTTGAATCTGTGTCCTAATACTGCGAGAAAGACATGTAGGTCAGGAGCGGAATTTTGTAATTTTGCATTTGTAAATGTAAAACTTGGCCCAAAGAGCAGAACAAAATCAATAGCTTTATCCGTTTTCACATGCTGTTAGTACCAAATAAAACAACCTCCTTGTCAATAATGAAGTTGTCACAGTGTTGACATTATTTTTTTAATAGACTTTGCAATTTCTCCAGAACCTCGAACAATAATGCAGTCAAAAAGCATATGATCAATGGTCTGCTCATCGACTTCCACAGAAGTTACAGATAGGAGATTCAATAATTCTACATAGAAAATAAATACCTCGTGTTGGGAGCAATCTGTGCAAAAGTCTGCATTGAAAACCATCTAAGCTGCCATCTGTAGAAGCCTTGTAGCAGTGAGAGAAGATGGTTTTCAAATTAAGATTTTCAAAAAGATTATTCCATTTATGGATTAGCTGTGGGGGGGGGGGGGGGGGGGGGGATTATTTCCATTTAGAATGTTTTTGAACAAATTTGTTACCTCTTTTGATATAAAACCAGGCTTTGGGGTCTCGGGGGGGTTGTATCTGGAAGTTAAAGCCCATCGGAGTTTTTGAAAATAGGGACGAATTGCATTTAAAATGCCTTCATATAAGAGAAAATTGGTATTAATACCTTGATATTTTTGCAAGAATTCTTGGTAAGTTCATCCAATTGCCATTTTCATTCAACAGTTGTTTCACAAAGAAAATACCATAATCAATCCTCTTGTACAAAAATCCCCCCTTCTGTCCCTCAAAATATTGATATTGTAATGAATACATTCAACCTAAAATCATGCACAGAGCTGGGACAGCATCTGGAACCTAATTTCTATAGTGCTTCATAAAAATCTTTCCCCGAATGGATTATTAATGACATTCATAACAACATTTGAAAATTTGCTCCAAGATTACATATAATGCCCAGGGTTTGGGTTTCATATTAATGGTAAACTCCCTCCAATAGACTCGCACATTAATTTCTCAACCAACTTATTTTCATAGCAGAAAAAAAATTTCTAACATTCAACATTTCTGAGTCCCCCCTCGCAGTACTGTTTTTGAACAACAGATTTTTTATTTTACTTTCTTTACCATTCCATAAAAATGTGTACAATTCCTTTTCCCAATGCATCAATGAAAAACCTCTGGAGGGTCTGGTAAATTAATTAATAGATGACAATTTTACTAAACGCCAAAGCTTAATTATTATAATTTTCCAAAGAGCGAAAACCCTTCTTATCTCAAAAAGTTTTTATCATAATTGATTATACAATGGTATCAATGTTGTGGAAAATTTAATGCCAGAATTTTGAAAGTGCCAGGATCCCCGACAAAATTTTTGTCCCTCATGTATCTAATTGGGGAGTTTTTTTTTACTCCCAACCACACAACTTGTGATTTTCCAAAATTGATTTTCAAACCAGAAACCTGTGCAAATTTAATGAAATAGATACTGCCTCGGGTTAAATGACCGTTCTGAACCCTCCAAACACAAGCTAGTGTCGTCGGCAAAATGCGACAAGAGAATATCTTTGTTATTAATCTTAATTCCCTTTTAAAAAGTTCATTTGGGGCGGATCATCAGTGACAAGTCTCTGCACAAATTAGATATAAATAAGGAGAGAGCGGATCTCCTTGTCTGACCCTCTCTCCATTGAGAACCATGTGGAGTACTGACCATTTACAGAAATACAAGTAGAAGTTTTGGGTGTAGAATGTTTTAAAACCATTAAATGATGTCTGGTCCCCAAAATTAAAGAATTTCAAACATTTATGCAGGAATGACCAAGAGAACACTATCAAATGCCTTCTCAAAGTCAATTAAGGAACATTCCTGGAATATTTTTTTTCGGTATAAAAAAAGCACATCATTTTTCAATCTAATATTCTCCCCTATATATCTTCCTTTAGAAATCCTTTTTGACTTTCGTGTATGATGTATGGAAGCATTACTCTTAAGGCGATTACTTATGCAGGCAGATGCAACTTTGTAAGTGGTGTTCAATAAGGAGATGGTCGCCAGTTTTTAATTAATCTTTTTGGTTTAGCATCTTTGGGAATACATGTTATAATTCCTTGTCGCTGGGTAATAGATAGTTGACCTTTGGAGAAACCCTCGTTAATTGAGCGCACAAGGTAAACAAACCCATATCAATGAAGAAAAATTTTAGGAATTCTACAGTAAACCCATCAGGCCAGGGTTTTATAATTTTTCATGTTTTTTAAAGCAAAAGGCGCCTCTTCAAGTGTAATCGAACCCTCTATTTGATTCACTTTCTGTATCAGACAACACTGGTGTACCCGGAAAAATTCATCCGGATGTTAATATCTGCCACATCTCTAAAGCTATATAGATTTTTTTTTAAAAATGTTTAGTTTCAGAAAGAATGTTATTTTGGTCTGGAAAAGACTGACCCATCTTCCCTCTCTAAAAAGGGTTGATTTATCAATAAAATTTCGATTTTCAAGATTACAGGGAAAAAAATTGTTAATCTTTTCGCCTTGGTTCAACCAGCGGACCCTTGAACGCACTGCCACACCTTGGATTCTATGATCCTGATTTTTTGTTTGTTCCATTTTTAACTTCTCTAGTTTAGGAATGTCTTGTTCGTGTAGATTTCGTTCAATATTTCCAATGTTTGCTTCAAGCTCCTGTTCTCTTTTTTAATTCCATCTTTTTTTTGTGTGAACTGTTGAGATTGTTTTGCCCCCTGATTTCAAGCAATAAGGTTTCATAAAAAGTTGGTCATCAATTAGGAATGGACAAGTTCTCATTTTTTTATATTGTCAATATTATCCCAAAATTTTAAACGGGTAATGCATATTGCTTTTTTACCTCGCTTACTACTTTTTTTGATTTCTGAAATGTATTGTTTTTCTTTTAATAAACTATTATTAAATTTCCAGAAAGAACGGTCCCGTTTGAACTGCTCTTTTTTTTAAAATTAATGTAACTAGAGAATGATCAGAAAACCGAGCAAAAAGGTACACAGGGCGACCGTCTCTCTTTACGTCGATTTGTAGTTAATTTTATTCGCGTAAGAAAATTTTCATAAACATGAGGTAATAAAAAGAATTTACAGAAACATACAAACCACAGGATTACTCCCTTGACCCTATCTGTCAAGTCTGACCTTGACCCCTACTCTACACAATGTCGACCATAGACTTAGCCACAGAACAACACATGATATTTTATGAACGGACAAAGGACTCTACAAACTTTAAGATAAACAACATGAAACCAGTTCGAGTGTACTCAAATCAGTCAGTGAGATGTACAACAGAGGTACATCCATAATCATACTGATCTTCTGCAATAATACTGATCATACAACATTGACATATACGTATCACTGAAAGCAGACGCACATTAAAGCAGACGGACATCCTGTGACATATCGGTAACAGTCTTGGCCTAGACCTAACGTAACTGTGTAAACATCGGAGAGGGTTTTAAACATTAATAATCCTACCGTAAACCGACTTCATTACCACCTTTCCGCTTTTTGTCCACGCCTGCTGACAAACTGACGTCTCATTTTTGACTGCAACAAAGTAGCTGGTAAGCTCGGGGAGTCAGATCCTCCACTATAGTCATCTTTGTGCCTTTCAAGTTCTTACGAGCGTATAGCACAGAGTCTCGAACACGACGCGAAACAAACCTGACAATAATTCCGCGACCCGAGGCTTTCGGAACACTGTTTTTTCCGGCTTTAAGCCTTTCCTGTTTCGGGCCCACCCGATGCACTGCTTCTATGTCCTCTCTCTTACCTTGATTTTGAGTTTATCACAGATGAGAGAGAGAACCGTCTCCTCACACTGCAGGCCCGTTTCCTCAGCCCCGTTCTCGTCTTCCTGAACCCCAAAGATGCGGAGATTGTTCCTGCGGGAATAAGCAGACAGATCTCCGCACGGCGGTCTGCAAGTTCGGCAAGATGCCGCACTTCCGCCAGCTGGGTGGACATCTGCTGTTCCCTCTTCTTGCCGTCCTCGATCTCCTTTCTCAGTCGATCGTTCTCCACCTGGACCGAGAAAAGTGAGCTCTCAAGGCCTCCACAGTCTGTGTCAGCTTCGCAATGTCCGCCCCGTTGGCACATGGTTTCTGCATAAGATCCGCGTTTGAAATTTCTTGCTTTCGCGCAACCTCGTGCACAGGGGAGAAAACTGCCTCGGGAGCCTCAGATGTCAATAGGGGCAAGTCGTATTCCCTTGGACCACACTGTCGTCCATGTTTTCCTCCTGTGGTTTGTAAACAAAACTTGGACAGAATCTCTTTAGTAGCTAATGGAGTGCTCATAGCCTTTGGTTTTTTGGGCGTAAAGTTGGATTGCTCACCATCACCACTTTGCACACTAGAGTTGGTCGCTGAGCTGGATCCTTTCTCTACACCCCCTCTGTCCACGCTGTTTACGTTTTCGGTACCGTTTGTGACCGACATTTTCAGTTCGATTTTCGCCATTCATTCTCACTCTGGTTTCACAACACTCGGCGAAAGCAAGCATTTCCAACTTTCGTGTGGAGGTAGGCAGCGGTCGCACTGTTAATTCTGCTGCATTTGGTCAGCTAGTCTCGCGATAATTAACTAAAACAAATCTTAAATAAATATTAGCGAACCGCCCAGAGAACGTGGACAAACGAGTTACAAGACAAAACACGACGCGTTTCGACCTCTTAGGTCTTCGTCTGGTGATAAATAAACGAATAAAACAACGAAAATTACTTAGCTTTGGTCGCTTCAGATCGCTGAGTTAATTATATACGCTGCTTTCAAAAAGACGTCTGTCCCGGACGGTTAACAGTGCTCACCCTCACTTTCTGCGTTTCATTGACATACAATAAGAGGACAATGCAATTCTCTTGTGGCAGTCACTACAGCAGTAATTTTGCCTTTTTTTAAAGAGTCTATCTCTCTCTCGCTCTCTCCTCTCCTCTCTCCCTCCTGAAACTAGGTCTTCTTGCCGCATGTATATCCCACCCAAGAGCCTAGACAACGTTGGATGTAAGGTGTAACAGGGAAGATGTGGTGTATGGGGTGAGGGATTGTGGAGGCGTGTGTGGGCTGACATAGTGGCCTTGACAAAGCAATTTTCTTCCTTTGCACTCTCCGCGTCTCGTTGACAACTCTAAGAGGACGTATTGATTCTCTTGCGGCAGTCTGTGTCCCTGTAACTTGTCTTTCTTTAAAATTTATTCACCCTCTGTGTGTGTGTGTGTGTGTGTATGTGTGTGTGTGTGTGTTGTGTGTGCATGTTTCTCATTCTCTCGGTTTCTACTCTACAGCCCCCCCCCCCCCATCCCGTCTCTCCCCTTTGCCACCCCGTTTGTGTTTATTTCGATAGTTCTCTTCCGGTTTTATTATTCAAGGGTGTTTTGTTTTTCTTGTGTGAGTTTGATTTCTTAAACAAAACATTCATTCACTCACTGATTTTTGCGTTAGCTTTAAAAAAAATTATATTCCTCAGCTTGTGTCTGCCTTTCTTATTGTTTCCAGCTCCTATACTTTTTTCTTTCTTTCTTTTCTTCCAGTCTTTTGCTCTTTTTGCCCCCTCTTAAGCTTCATTCTCTCCTGTTCCTTTGTACGTTTGTCTTTTACTCTCATTCTCTTCACCTGTTTCTGTGTTTTTCTATTGTTCTTTCATATTCGTCTGTTCCTTTCTTTCTCTTTTATTCCCCCTATTCCTGTACTCCGTCTTTGTCTATTAGTCCGTCTACTTCCCCAACTCTTCCTTTACTCATGTTCCTCCCAGCTCCTCTGCTCCTTTCTTTCTTATTCATTCCTGGTCTTTTGAATTATCCTTCTCTCTTACGCTTTTCTGCTCCACTATTTTGGCTTTCTGTCGCAGCCCTTTCTTTCCCCCTTTTTCCATTCTATGTCATCTGCTCTGATTTGCTGTCATTTCATTCAGTATTGTCACTGAAGCGTACAGGATTGGAAGCCGTCTAATAGACTGGTGAGAGAAGCAAAGAAATATTTTCCGTAAAGAAAAGAATGAAGGAAAGGGGGGAAGGGGGAATTGATGAAAGAAAGAGGGAAATCAGGCTGAAAAAAAGAAACAGAAGGAATCAAAGAAAGATTTAATAATGAACAAATAAAAAACCGAATGAATGAGTGAATGGATTCGTTAATCAATTAATAGATAGATGAATGAATGAGTAAATGGATGAACAAATGACTATGTGGAGGTTGTGATGGGTGAGTGAATAAATGACATAACGAAAAGATATCCATTGGACTGGAATGAAAAAAAGAAAGGAAGAATGAATAAAAGAAAAGTAGATACTTTTGCATGGCTGATTCCTTCACCCGTCCCATCAGCGTTTCAGCATGGCGCAATTCAGTTGTCCGAAGATCAAATGAACCTTAACCCGTAGTAACAATGTTAGGGACAGACAAA
>JAFLJL010017981.1:30380-45380 GCA_018398815.1 Conus ventricosus
TGCCGTTCGCAACGGGGATCGCCTATGGTTAATGTTATGTTTATGATATGATTGTTATTGATTGCACGATATGTTTTACCTCCTACCGTTCGCAACGGGGAGGCCTTTTGTGTTGATGTTTGTTGTAAATCCTGCACTGTGATTTTCGTATTGTCTATGTGCTGCAGGGACAATAGTAAGATATTTTTGTAAGCTAAGACCTATTGTTTTCATATGTATTTCACCATTCCATTATGAATGTTTGATGCTTGTCTTAGCGTAATTTGAATGATTATGTTTTCCTGTATATGTTTTTATATAATACCTCATGTTTATGATTATTATTGTTTTTGTCTTAAGAGGTCGGTGGTTGGTATGGTTGGTTCGACCCAACCATGATTTAAAATAAAAAGAGAGGAAACCAACGAGCTGGTGTTGGTGTGGAAGTTGATGTGTCAATCGCTCTCTTCCCCATCTTCTACTCCCCTCATATCCTCCTTATCTCCACCCGTCCACCCTTACACTGGTCACTGATTTTATTTTCTTATTCAATAGTGTTCCTCGTCATTTGTCTGTCGTTCATGTTGTTTCTAGTTCCTATTCGTTTTTCCTTCTTATTCCTCCTACCAGTCTCTCTGATCTCTCTCTCTTAAACTTTATTCAATCTTGTTCGTTTGTGCTCTTGTCTTAAACTCTTGTTCTCTTTCTCCTGTTCCCGCATTCTCTTTTATTCTTTCATATTTGTCTGTTACTTTCTTTCTCTTTTATACCCTCCTGTTCTTCTGCTCTGTCTTTCTCCATTTGTCAGTTCTGTTTTTTTCTTGTCAGTTCTGTCTTGCTCTCTAGTCCCTCATCTCTGCCTTGTCTCATGTTTCTCCCAACTCCTCGGCGCCTTTCGTATTTATTCATTCCTGGTCCCTTGACTTGTCCGTCTCTCTAACGTCTTTCTGCTCTCTACTTGTCTTTCTGTATCAGCCCGTTTTGTTTGTTTGTTTTTCTCCCTTATTCCTTTTCATGTCGTCTGCTGCTCTGTACGGCTCTCAATTTACTCAGTATTGTGACGGAAGTGTACAAGGTTGGGCGGGCAGACAAGCTGATAGACTTATGACAGAATGTGTGGGTATGCAAACTAGTAGAAATCTACGAAAGAATGTAAGAAAAGGATGACAGCGGCAGGGAGTGGACGTGGGCATGGGTGAAATCCCGTGTTTAATACTTAACTTGCCTAAAGACGTCAACCATATAGATGTGTCGACATGTCCAATAAGACAGCTAAGCGTGTGTGGATGTCAGTGGAAAGCACGTAATTTCTAGGGTGAGTATGCGTGTGTATGTGTCAGTGAATAGGTTTACACAAACGACAGTTACGCTTTGACATGTCACATTATGACAGAAGCACCTAATCATCACGATGATAGTTAATGCAGCTAATAAATTTGAAAAGGCAAAGCCATGAAACATGTTTATTGAGAATTCGTCCCTTCATCTATTGTGTCTTGCGATGCTTTTTTTTTTTTCCTTTTCAACTAGATTTTTTCCGGGTGGGGGGGGGATTGGGTGGATTTGATTTTTTTCCCCGTGTATTGTCTTTCAGTCGGGGATCAGAGTGAAATTTATTGCGAAACATATCAACGTTTATGTCAAAATGACAATATTTATTGTTCAAACTAAATCGATCCTAACACTTGACAGAACGAAACTTTTGGAGAAAAATATTCACGCAGAGTATTGACAAAGGGAGAAAGGGGAAGGAGGAGGGTGGGGAGGGAGTGGGCTTGTTTCGCACCTATCATACTCTCTCTCTCTCTCTCTCTCTCTCTCTCTCTCTCTCTTCTCTCTCTCTCTCTCTCTCTCTCTCCTCTCTCTCTCTCTCTCTCTCTCTCTCTCTCTCTCTCTCTCTCTCTCTCTCTCTCTCTCTCTCTCTCTCTCTCTCTCTCTCTCCTTTTCTCTCTCTCTCAGTTTAGTTCCTTAATTCACTTCCAGAATAGCGCTAAAGTCAGAACTGTACCAGTATAAGAATCCTGTTTAGTTCGTATTAGTATTTACATTATTGTCAGTTTATACCACCAATTCGACACAGATGTACAAATAACAGAAAAATGGGCAGCAGGTTTGGGGGTTAGCAGAGAGGGAGAGATGACATCAGCGCAACTTTTACTTCTTGCGCATATTTTTGTGTGTGTGTCTGTTTGTTTTTTTATGTGTGTATATGCATTTATATATATATTATTATATATATATATATATATATATATATATATATATATATATATATATTTATTATATATATATGTGTGTGTGTGTGTGTGTGTGTGTGTGTGTGTGTGTGTGTGTGTGTGTACGAGTGTGCGCATGTACATTCTCATTTTCTCTCTCTCTCTCTCTCTCTCTCTCTCTCTCTCTCTCTCTCTCTCTCTCTCTCTCTCCCCCCCCCCCCCGCCCCCTCCCCATTCCGCCATCTCTTCTATTCTTTCTCTCCTCCCCACTTCGGTTCTGTTCCTTCAGATCTCGCCGTATTCTCATGTCTGAATTCGTGTACCCCTTTGTACATGTTCTCTTCTGTCTTTATCTCAATACATACTGAAATAGACGTACATGGCGCACAAGAATAGAAACTGTGTGGGAGAGAAAACAAAAAGAAACTCCGAGGTCAACAGTGATGTAACATTCACCTGCGTGAATTGGAGTATCAAATTTCCTGTTTTTCTTGTCAGTTTTGTCTTACACCGAACGCGGTGTGTGTGTGAGCATGTAGCACTGACTCATCTCACGGCCTTTCAGCTGGGGGGGGGGGGGGGGGGGGGGGGGGGGGGCAAGGAGAGATGTCATGTTTCTCTGGCGACAGTAAGGAAGTTACATTATCATGGAACATGAAATCGTGATTCATCCTCACCATCTGTCTTTTCTTCTGACCTCTGTTTTGCTTGTATTTTTTTAATTTACTATTCAGCCACTGTATTTCTTTCCTCCTAACTACTACTGTTTGCCCCTTTCCTTTAGATGTATGCAAGGTACTAAATAATATCAAAACAATGTGTTTTTTTCCGGCTATGTTCTCTCCAATTTCCGTCGTTTCCTCACTTTTACCTTCTGGTTAATTGAATTTTTAAAAAAAGGCTTGGGTCGCTAGACCTAAAAAGCAACAACAAACAAACAAAAACAAGAAACAAAACAAACCAAAACAAAAGACAAAACAAACCAAAGCAAAAACAGATTTCTATGCGTTTGTCGACTGTTTATTTAGTGAGTATTCGCTCATTAGTTTTATTTGTATACGTTTATTTATTTGTTTGTTGGCTTTATATATTTGTTGGCTTCTGGTTTGTTAACGTTATTTTGGTACAATTTTGTTTGGTGAGGTTTTTTTTAATGTGATTTGTTTGCTTACATGTACTGGTGTGTACCAGTGTGAACATGCAGAGACGTAAACAATCTTGTTGGTTTCTAGAACAGCAGATCAAGTTTGGAAACCGTCATGCAATCACGTAGAAAATTCTCATGGACATCATTCATAACATAAGGCATGTATAGTTAAATATTCGAAATGGAACTTTTAACAGAATTACTTCTTATCTCAGTTTAAGTTATGAGGTTATTTCTCTCTCTCTTTGACATTTTGTCTGTCAGTCACTATGTCTGTCTGCCTGACCGTCAGTCTATCGTTCTCTCTCTCTCTCCCTCTCCCTCTCTGTGTGTGTGTGTGTGTGTGTGTGTGTGTGTGTGTTTTGTGTGTGTGCGCGTGCGCGCACGTGTGTGTGTGTGTGTGTGTGTGTGTGTGTGTGTGTGTGTGTGTGTGTGTGTGTGTGTGTGTGTGTGTGTGTGTGTGTGTGTGTTGAGGAGATCTGAAAAACAGGTAGTATGGCGAAAAGACACTGCCCTGTGTTATTTGATCTTAACACACACACACACACACACACACACACACACACACACACACACACACACACACACACTCCATTTTGTTCTCAGCCAACCAAACATGTAAGGCAGTGAACTCTGGTCAGCTTGGAGAAATCGGACTGGTTCTTCTAAAGAATGGTGCTTACTGTACGAAATCATTTATGGTCTTATCCTTGCAGCTCGAAGTGTTGCTCTCGATACATTAACCGTGGCTGGTTTGTTCCGAAGGTCATCAGAACAACAACTTTGTGTAAAGCCATGTGGGTGGACATTGAGCGTGCAGTGTGCCCCTCATCCAACATCCCCGGCCTCTATCCTCACCCCAACCCCCAACCCGGCCTCCTGTTCACCCATAACCTTTCTCACCCCCCCCCACCTCTCCATCCTGACAGTCTTTGACCAAGCGGCTTACTGTAAGACGTCTGCCAACTTTCTGAGACTGCAGCAGTGAAGCTAGGAGAATGTCAGTGCTCTCCCTTTGTCCATTTATTCTGTACCACGCTTCACCAGTTGTCTCCCTTCTCTCCCATCGTTGACGGTGGGCAAGCGCCGGGGTTGGGGAAGCTCTCCGCACTGTCTTCTCAGCCAAAGTCGTCCGTCCGTCCACCTCCTCCTGTCTGCCTTGTTTCCTTTTTTCCTGTGCAGCTGTTCCTTTGAGGATGGTCGTGAGCGGTCTGCTTGATCATGTCGTATGTCCTTATGCAAGGTTCCCACTAGTCCTAGTCTTGGCAGGACTCAAATGTAGGTCGGAGTCCTGTTGGTTTTAACAAGTCGGATAAACATGTCTGCTGGGGTCCGGTAAACCCCTTTTAGTCTCGATTTGTTCTGTAGCTAGTCTGGCACCAGTCGAGGCCTTTGGACGGTTCAAAATGTTTTCACGACCACTCCGACTATTTTTTTTAGGTCACGGACTCGATTAGTCTCGATTAGTCATGTTATTCCTATCTACACCTATGTAGTCCTATCTATTATTAACTAATCAGTTGAAAAAGTTTGCACTCGTCTGCACTAGTTTCATGGATGAGGAGGCTGGACGTTGTTTTGAAATACCCAAACCATTGCAGACGAACTGTGACCAAGGGCGTCAAGCGGTAGACGAGTGCGGACCAATCACGACCCGTCATGACTTTGAATCGAATTGTGGCGGGAATAAAGCCGACCCGATAAAACAAGTTAGGACTGGTTCTGACCGATTCAAACTGCGCGCGCGTTATCGAGACTTCCTGCGATGGGTATAAAAACAGGCGGGGACATATTGCGTTTATTATCATTCTTCTCTTTCGACAGGGGGGGGGGGGGGGGGGGGGGGTCCCAGCTGCAAGCGGCGTCAGTTGACACTGGTTTTAACAGTCGGGAGACACTTCCTGTGCAGGAGTACACGGAAACCGATTAAGACCATCATTTTTCTGAGTCGAGCGAGATAACCCGAGTCGGGCCACAGTATGGTATAGTGTGAACTTTGCATTACCACTTCATGTTTGGTTTTCTCAGTGTGGTCAACAACCCTTCATGGTAAATGCTTAGGTAGTGAGGAACTAACTGTCTGTCATTGAACAGAACAGACGAATGCGTAATAGTGAAATAGCATCGATGTGTCATGCATGCTGGTTAAACGAGATGATGCTCTATTGTATGTGGTAATCGTTGTGTTTGCTGCCTGTCACAGCACCCCTAAAAGTGACAAACCTCAGTGTGCATTAAACGTGTTGCCATCCAACAGTGTGTGCTTCTGAAATTACAATTCAGTTTGAGAACCGTCCATTTCTAGAGCAATCTACATCGCATGCACTCTGATTTCGTTGTTAGAAATACGCACAACATTTTTTCACTCTGTCCCTCAAGGAATTGAGGCAGCGGTCATCAATGCTTCCAACAAATACGCTACGACACTGCACATCAGTGCTACAGTACAGTAACCACAACTACAATGATCATAACAATAATAATTGTAACAATGATGTTGATTGACGACGAGTATGATGATGATAATGATAACGATGATTATAATGATAATGATGATGATAATAATAATAGTAATAACGATGATAATGATATAGAAATAATAATAATAATAATAATGATGACGGTAATGATGATGATGATGATGATATTAATGATAATAATAACGACGATTATGATAATGGTAATGATAACTATAATAATAATGATGATGATGATAATGATGATGATGATGAAATTATCATCATCATCATAATCATCATCATCGCCATCGCTATCGTCGTCGTCATCATCATCGTCATCATCATCATCGTCATCATTGTCATCACCATCATCATCATCATCATCATCATAAGAAGAAGAAGAAGAGAAGAAGAAGAAGAAGAAGAAGAAGAAAGAGCAAGAAGAAGACAAAGAAGAAGAACTCGCTAACGTTAACGTATATATTTTATTCTTTTGACCAGTGTCTCTCTATCTTTTGAGAGTTTTAACTTCACTATAAGCCTCCAGGCATACTTCTGTTCACCTCCCGTCTGTTAATTCCGTCTTTTTTGTCGACGGAACGAAGGGGGCGAATGGAAAACGACGTGATCCAGAAATAAAGGATGTGGCAATAACAAAACAGAAGAGGCGGAGATGGAAGAGGCAAATCAATACTACGTCTGTCTGTTACATAAAGCGTACAAAAAGTTTTAACTTGAACTTCACCTTCAAATACGCTAAGTTAAAAGCGGTGCAGGAATGCAGGTGCAAATGGACAACTCTTTCGTCATTTTGAAACTGACTCGGTAACTGTATATATTTGTGCGTGTTTGTTGTTGGCACTTTGAGACCTACACACGCCTCCGCTCCCCCCCTCTCTCTCTCTCTCTCTCTCTCTCTCTCTGTATATATATATATATATATATATATATATATATATTTGTTAAAAGGTAAGGTTTAAAACTATCTACAACGTTGTTTCATGGAACCGCATGCGGTTGCAATCGTCAGGATGTGGTGGGTCTGCGCTGCCGGTGTTTTATAACTGCTTGTGTTGTCTGTCATCACGTGCTGTCTGTGTTTTTCGTGTGTTTCTGGTTCTTGTTCACTGATAGGAATTTCCACTTGTGCCTGCAGTTGTTAACCATTTCTATTCTATGTATTAAAGTTGCCAGTTGTGGTTTGCATATACGCTAACTACCTAGTGATAGTGAACTACCTAGATATAACGTTAGACCTCAACCAGCACATATATAAACCATACAAAAAACCAAATGATACACCTGTCTATGTAAATATCAAAAGTAACCATCCATCTTCCATATTAAAAACAATACCAGAGGCATAAATAAGAGATTATCTAACCTGTCATGCAATGAAACAGCATTCAACAACGCGGCAGCTGAATATCAAGAAGCGTTACACAAAAGTGGCTACAACTACAAACTACAATATGACCCAGATAATGACATGAGCAGACACAAGAAGAACAGGAAAAGAAAGATCATATGGTACAACCCCCATATGACGGAAGAGTAAAAACAAATATAGGGAAAGAATTCTTCAGAATCCTATCATCATCATTCCCAAAAGAGCACAAATTATCCAAGATATTCAACAAAAACAGCATCAAATTATCATACTCATGTATGCCCAACCTTAAAAACATCATTGACTCAACCAACAAAATAAAAAGCAGTACAGAGAAAAACGAGGGTGATGAAAGGAAATCCTGCAATTGTATCAAGAAAGAACAGTGCCCTCTGAGCAACAAATGCCTCTACAACAGCATTGTGTACCAAGCCACTGTAACATCAGAGAACGCAGAAGAAACATATATAGGTTTCACTGAAAACCAATTTAAAACTAGATATGCAAACCACAAACAGTCATTTAACAAAGAAAGATACAAAAACCAAACAGAATTGAGTAAATACATCTGGAAGCTCAAAGAGAAACAGATAGACTACAATATATCCTGGAAAATCATTGAAAGAGCAGCACCATGCAACAACATTTCAAAAAGATGTAACCTATGCTCAACAGAAAAGTACATAATACTATACAAACCACAACTGGCAACTTTAAATACTAGAATAGAAATGGTTAACAACTGCAGGCACAAGTGGAAATTCCTGTCCGTGAACAAGAACCAGAAACACACGAAAAACACAGACAGCACGTGATGACAGACAACACAAGCAGTTATAAAACACCGGCAGCACAGACCCACCACATCCTGACGATTGCAACCGTATGCGGTTCCATGAAACAACGTTGTAGATAGTTTTAAACCTTACCTTTTAACAAATGTTGCTCCCAGTCCGGTTGAGCACTTTTTTAAAATCTCTGCTGGTATTTACTACCATTGTCTTAATTGCTCCTCACGTTGAGCACTTTAAACCAACAGATTTTAAAATGGACAAAATCAATTTTAAACAATCTACTAAAAACATACCTTTCGCCAAACCTCAATGCTATATGAAAAGAATGATAGAACAGACAGAAAGGTTTATCAAAAATATGAGATGGAAAGCATTCTTCTTTTTGAACCCTAATGCCAAGAAAGAAGATAAAAACACATATGACTTCAAAACATGGCGAGCTCCACCAGCCATTGAAGAAATGAAGACATTTGAGGATAAAATGAAAAGGATGATAGCCAATATAGAATTCAAAAAATCAAACAACGAATTCCAAACATCGTTAAAAACGAAATCAAACAAATCCAAAATGACAAAAAAAAATTGTGAAAGCAGACAAAACCAGCAACTTCTACAAAATGGAAACTAAAGAGTACTCACAACTTCGCGACAAAAACATCCAAAAAAATTACAAAAAAACCTGATAAATCCACATACGAGTACATTAGAAAAAAAGAAAAGGAGCTTGTGCACAAAATGGACTTAAGCGATAGAGTGGAGACAACAGCAGCAAGAGAAGCTTTCATAACACTTAAAGACCACAAACCCAACTTCCTGAATAACCCAACATGCAGATGGATAAATCCATCCAAATCTGAATTAGGAAAAATCAGCAAAAAATCTTAGAAAAAGCCATAAAAAACATAAGAGAGAACACTGAACTCAACCTCTGGAAAAACACATACGAAGCCATACAATGGTTCAACAAACTCAACAAGCAAGAAAATACAGTTTTTATAACATTTGATATAGTAGACTTCTACACATCTATAGATGAAGATCTACTCACCAAAGCTATAAAATTTGCCAACAAATACACTGAAATATCAGGGTCAGAAATGGAAATCATTTTCCATACAAAGAAAACTCTACTACACAGCAAAAATGAAATCTGGACCAAGAGCGCAAGCAAGAATTCAACTTTTGATGTCACAATGGGATCGTATGATGGCGCCGAAACTTGCGAACTTGTCGGACTATTCATACTATCTAACATTAAAAAAAACTTGGAAAACAAGTCGGACTGTACAGGGATGACGGCCTCGCTGCGCTGAACGACAACCCTAGAAACATTGAAATAAGAAAAAAGAACTGTGTAAAATCTTCCAAAACCAAAATCTAAAAATCACTATAGAAGCAAATAAAAAGATAGTGAACTACCTAGATATCACGTTAGACCTCAACCAGCACATATATAAACCATACAAAAAACCAAATGATACACCTGTCTATGTAAATATTAAAAGTAACCATCCACCTTCCATATCAAAAACAATACCCAGAGGCATAAATAAGAGATTATCTAACCTGTCATGCAATGAAACAGCATTCAACAACGCGGCAGCTGAATATCAAGAAGCGTTACACAAAAGTGGCTACAACTACAAACTACAATATGACCCAGATAATGACATGAGCAGACACAAGAAGAACAGGAAAAGAAAGATCATATGGTACAACCCCCCATATGACGGAAGAGTAAAAACAAATATAGGGAAAGAATTCTTCAGAATCCTAACATCATCATTCCCAAAAGAGCACAAATTATCCAAGATATTCAACAAAAACAGCATCAAATTATCATACTCATGTATGCCCAACCTTAAAAAACATCATTGACTCAACCAACAAAATAAAAAGCAGTACAGAGAAAAACGAGGGTGATGAAAGGAAATCCTGCAATTGTATCAAGAAAGAACAGTGCCCTCTGAGCAACAAATGCCTCTACAACAGCATTGTGTACCAAGCCACTGTAACATCAGAGAACGCAGAAGAAACATATATAGGTATCACTGAAAACCAATTTAAAACTAGATATGCAAACCACAAACAGTCATTTAACAAAGAAAGATACAAAAACCAAACAGAATTGAGTAAATACATCTGGAAGCTCAAAGAGAAAAAGATAGACTACAATATATCCTGGAAAATCATTGAAAGAGCAGCACCATACAACAACATTTCAAAAAGATGTAACCTATGCTCAACAGAAAAGTACATAATACTATGCAAACCACAACTGGCAACTTTAAATACTAGAATAGAAATGGTTAACAACTGCAGGCACAAGTGGAAATTCCTATCAGTGAACAAGAACCAGAAACACACGAAAAACACAGACAGCACGTGATGACAGACAACACAAGGAGTTATAAAACACCGGCAGCACAGACCCACCACATCCTGACGATTGCAACCGCATGCGGTTCCATGAAACAACGTTGAAGATAGTTCTAAACCTTACCTTTTAACAAATGTTGCTCCCAGTCCGGTTGAGCACTTTTTTAAAAATCTCTGCTGGTATTTACTACCATTGTCTATATATATATATATATATATATATATATATATATATATATATATATATATATATATATATAATATATATCTTGTCATTAGCCCTCCGGGGGTTGCGACCTTGTCGTGGTCGGAGGGCTTGCGTGGTCCAGTTGTTGTTGTTGTTGTTGTCGTCCCCTGGCTAAAAGACTCCAGGGATCATCCAAACAGCCGAAGCACTTGAACACTATGGTACAAATGCATCAGCGGGGGATGAGAACATTACGTGTGTTCTCATCACCAGCTGATGCATTTGTACCATAGTGTTGTCTAATATATATATATATTATATATATATATTATATATATATATATATATATATATATAAATATAAATATATATATATATATATATATATATATATATATATATATATATATATATATATATTCTTGTCATTAGCCCTCCGGGGGTTGCGACCTTGTCGTGGTCGGAGTGCTTGCGTGGTCCAGTGATCCCTTAGGCTTTGCTGGCGGGGGCATCAATACTTTAAGATAGGCTGTTTTTTTTTAACTGCTTCTAGGTCCGAAAACCCAAGATGCTGTTGGCCTAAGCATAACGTGGTAAGGAGTTGATGCCCCTGGTAGGGCTTCCATGTCAGATAGGCTAAGGGTGAGGACCCTGACTAAGAGTAACCGCCTTTCCCCTTTCTTGTTTTCTGCCTTTCTTGTTTGGCCCTTTTCTTCTCCGTCTCCCTTCAAGTCTTCTTTTCCACACTCCTTTTCTCTCTGTGGTCTCCTTAAGATCCGCCGTGTTTGCCGTGCGGTGCGACCTGTGTCGGAGGGGAATGAGATCCTGGTGATTGAGAGGGCCAGCGCTCTCAACACATCACTTTGGCTCGGACCTCTCCTAGACAGGGAGTACACTTTGGGCCCGGGTGTACTAATCGGCTCCCCTTCTTGGGGCTGGGTCAAGACAGACAGTCCCCTACTGGCCAAGTAAAACCCCTGCAGTGCTCAGCTCTCTGTTCCCGGGAGTTGAGCATGATCAGGGGGGATAGGGTTTGTGGCTTCTGTTTGTCGTATGTCTCTCCGAAGCCTGGAAGGGGTCAAGACATTGGTTTCTTGGCCTGGCCCCTTAGTTGGACTCCAAGGTGGGTGGGTAAGGGAGGGATGAAACACAAATTAACTCAATATGGCTTTTTCAAAAAATCACCCCCCAAAAGAAGAGGAAGGCAGCATCCCCTATTTCAGGGGATTTTGATAGTGACAGTGTTTCAGATATGGAGGTTAGACAGAGGACAGGATTCTGGGCTTCCTGGCTCGTGATGGAGGGGACGGAGCAGGAAAGCCCCCTTTCAGCTCTGAGCCCTTTTGCCATACAAAAGGGCTTTCAAGGTATTAGCAGGTGACCCTCGGTCCATCAAGAGGTTGAGGAATGGATCGTTTCTTATTCAATGTAAATCTCAAAAACATCTGAACAGCTGATAAAGGCAACAAAACTAGTGGACAGGGAGATCAAGGTAACTCCCCACAAACAATTGAATTCATCGAAAGGCGTGATTCGCTGCCGGGATTTATCTGGTGTATCAGAGGCAGAAATTAAGACGGAGCTGGCGTCCCAGGGTGTGACGGAGGTGCGCAGGGTGACGGTTAAAGAAAGGTTCAGAGAGAGTGGCCACCAACACCCTCTTTCTGACCTTCTGCAACCCTGTGCTGCCTCCGGTCATCAAAGTTGGTTATCTGAATGTTCGTGTTCAGCTATATGTGCCGTCCCATTGAGGTGCTTCAGGTGCCAGAGGTTTGGCCATGTCAGGGACCGTGTTCTGGGCAGGAGGTGTGTGGTGTTTGCTGCAAGGCAACCCATGATGGGCCGTGTCATGATCCGGCACATTGTGCTAACTGCGTGGCGACCATCCCTCCTCTTCACGAAACTGTCCTCTTTGGATTCAAGAATCTGCTATACAACGTATCAAAACAGAAAAGCAAATTTCCTTTTTTGAGGCCCGCAAGCAGGTTGTGGGCAGTCAGACGCGACAGCCTCTTCCTATGCTTCGGCTGTAAAGAAAGTTCCGACAGTTCCCACTCGATCAGTCTGCTGTCAGACTGATGACTTTACGTTTTCGAAGACACTGCAAGGAAAAACTGTCAACTCTGGTGGAAGCAGGTCCACCACCTTCCAACCCAAAGTCACTGCCCCGGGGTGGAGGCAAAAAAATCCGCCACCCCTCAGACTGCCAGCAGTTTACAACATCTGCTGCTGGGCAGATTAAAAAACCAGCAATTCCCCCTCGAACTCCTCTGTCCAGTTGCCCGTGCGGGCAAGGGAGTTCAACCCAGTGTGGAGATGGTGGAGATGAGGAAGAAGCCTCCACCGTCCCCCAAATCCAGACCACCTCCTTCACTTTTGGGCAAGTCTGCCAGCAGGTCTGAAGACCATAACAGTCCAGTGAAACTTACCAACAAATTCACTCCATTGGACGCAGATGTTGAGGAGGAGATGACTGATCTCTCCCCTTTTCACCCTCTGCACCATGGATAGTACAATATTCCATTGGAATACCCGTGGACTAAATTCCAACTTCGAGGAGCTGCAGCTTCTGTGTCAATCTATAAAACCTTCCGTCGTAGCTCTTCAGGAAACTCAATTCAAAGCCAGAAGACCTTTACTTTCTGGCTTTAATATTCTTTCAAAACCTGCACAAAACCCTCCACGTTGGGACTGTCGGGCGGTGTTGCCCTTCTCCTACACAAAACTTTGTTGTATAGTCCTGTCGCTCTGTCTACCTCCCTTCAGGCTGTAGCTGCGAGAGTCACTCTCCACAAGACTGTCACAATCTGTTCATTTATCTACCTCCTTCAGTCCCGGTTTGTCGTCAGGACCTTTTCAGTTGATAGGAGAACTTCCTCGACCTTTTTTGCTGTTGGGTGACTTTAACGGTCACAATCCTCTTTGGGGTAGTGTCAGTTCGTCATCCAGAGGTCTGCTATTGAGGATGTCCTTTCGGATTTGGATTTGGTGTTGTCTGAACGACGGATCCGCAACTTACCTCCACTCTTCCCCAGGTTCACTTTCGTGTTTAGATTTGTCGGTTTGTGACCCCTCGCTGGTCTGGACTATGAGTGGTCTGTCCATGACGATCTGCACGGAAGTGACCATTTCCTGTCCTTCTACAACCCGTAATAATGAAACGTCTCTGTCTCTCAACATTTAAATTATAAGAAAGCAAACTGGGTCTATTTGCAGCACTATTTCTAAGGCATTCCAGGACGCTGATTTTCTTCAGAGTCTGGACCAGCAGAATCATGACTAACACTGTACTCAAGTGTGCTAAAGCTTGTATTCCCGTGTCTTCCGAAAAACTTCAAATGCCAAAACACCCTGGTTTGATTCAGACTGCCAAAAATTTCCAAAGTTCGAAAACGGGCTCAGCATCAGGTATACCAACGACCTTCGGGTCCCCAACGCTCGAGCCCATCAAAACCTCCGTGCCAAATCGAGACACACTTTTAAATCAGTAAACGTCGGTCCTGGAGAAGTTTCTGCTCCCGGCTGACATCGAAAACTTCCAAGAAAAAAGTGTGGAACATCATTAAGAAAATCAAAGGGAAGAACACCTGTCCCACTGTGAACCATCTCAAGTTTTCGGACTCTTTAATAACGGAGAAAAAAGCAGTTGGTAATCTGCTTGCTTCAACAATTGAAAAGAATTCCTCTCTTCTAACAAATCAGCACTTTTGTCAAAACAAAGCCCTAAAAGAAAAATCACCTGCAACTTTTCGTCCAACAACATGGAAGACTACAATCTTCCTTTCACGTTAAACGAGCTGAAATCTGCCCTTTCGTTCTTGCAGCGATTCCCCTCCAGGTATGGATGAAATTCTTATCAACTGTTGAAACATCTTCCGCAAGAAGGTCTGAACATACTGCTACAGGTATACAACCCTGTGTGGACTACAGGTTTCTTTCCACCTATTGGCGGAAAGCCCTCATAATTCCAATTCCCAAACATGGAAAAGATCTTTCTAACCATCAAACTACCTTCCCATAGCTTTGACCAGCTGTGTTTGTAAATTGATGGAAAAAAATGGTCAATGCTAGGCTCATGTGGAAACTCGAAACCGATGGCCTTTTGGCGAAAGAACAGTGTGGTTTCGCAAACATCGGACTACAGTTGACATTTGATTCGTCTGGAATCTACCCTTCGGAACGCATTTTTGAACAGACAGCATGCAGTGGCAATTTTTCTTTGACTTGGAGAAGGCCTACGATACCACCTGGAAGTCGGGGATACTTCATGATCTCCATGATCTGGGTTTTCGAGGTCATCTTCCGCTTTTCGTTCAAAATTTTTGGCAGAACGACAGTTTCAGGTCGGGTTGGCACTACTCTCTCTGATGTTCACGAGCAGGAGTTGGGTGTTCCACAGGGGAGCATATGTCTCCTGCCCTGTTTAGTATTAAAATCAACAACATTGTT